>VYZV01027757.1:149248-181335 GCA_013401275.1 Pandion haliaetus | reverse complement strand
CGTGGGGCGGGGGGAGGTGGGTGTCGCGGCGTGGCTGAACCGGGTGGTTGTGCCTGCAGGTTCCCTGTCGTCGCTTCCAAAGGGAAACCCCACAATGTCCGGAGGTCTGGATGTCCTGCAGATGAAGGAGGAGGATGTCCTCAAGTTCCTCGCTGCCGGGACCCACCTGGGAGGCACCAACCTTGACTTCCAGATGGAGCAGTATATCTACAAAAGGAAAAGCGACGGTAAACCCGTAGGATGGGTGGCCTTGGGGTGGGCAGCGGGGATTTTGTGGGCACAGCTGAGGAAAGCAGGAAAGTGCTAATGCTTGAACTCTCTAGCGGTTTCTCCATGGCCTGAAAGGTGCAGACTGCTTCATGGTTTGAACCGTGTTACTCAGAGAAGTAGAATAAAATACGGATTGCAGAATTTGGTAAATCAACCGCAGCTGGATTTGGGCACTTCTGCTAGTTCTTGGCTATAGTAACAAAATGGTTTTAACGTCTCGGTAGTGATTTCTGTTGCTTGTTTGCATTGTTCTTCAATCCGAGCTGCACCTGTTAAAAGATTGAAGCTCATACCAGGCCCTGGTTCATGTTGACAGGTACTGGAAGTGTGCTACATTAAAACCATATAGGAGGATTTTTCTTGGAGTAGGTTTCGACTAACTAGAATTTTGGAGTAACCACAGCCATGTGACAAGTTTAATGGCAGAAGAGTGCTGTCCTCTTTTAGGGTTTTGCTGGTTACTCCAAACGCCTTTTGTCACCAATAGGTATTTACATCATCAATCTGAAGAGGACCTGGGAGAAGCTGCTCCTGGCAGCCCGTGCCATTGTTGCCATTGAGAACCCAGCTGATGTGAGCGTCATTTCTTCTAGAAATACTGGACAGGTATGGACATTAGTTGGTCATGAGGCCTGCAGCTGTGGGAGCAGGACTCTCTTGCCATGCATCATTGCTTGCCGGTGGCAGCTTGGTGATAAAAGGGAGTAACACGTATTTTGGTTCCAGGAACACTTTTTTGGACCAGTTTCTTGTGTGGCACTTGCGGCTTAGAACAGACTAGTTGAAACCCACTCCTCATTTCTGTAGTTTCAGGGTAGTAGTTTGGTAACTTGGTTTTTTTTCATATCCTCCTTTGGGTGCTTCCTGTTGGATTTCTGGTATATCAGTGGTCAGTCCTCTGGCGGGCCACCCATCCCCTCTCCCCACCCCCGCTAGTCATTGGCACTGCTTTTTGGGGATAGTAAGCACCCGATACAAAAGTTTACAAAGAAATCGTTTGCTCTGTTCCTGAGCAAGGTATAGTAGTTGTATACTTTTAATTTCATCTCTACATTTTTAGCAAAAAAAATCTGTCATAGAAGGGGGTGCAACCTTTAAATAAAATCTGTTTAGCTCAGTGAAGTTTATCTGTGAGCTTAATTTCTTTGGAGTAATGCAGGTGGTGCCACAAACGTTAAGGGAGATTGTGAATGACACGGGGTGGATTTACAAAGGGCAAGCTTGAGTTTGTGTGGACTTGACCTGCACACTGTTAAAGCTTGATGCTGAGGTCAGTTCCTGGCCGATGAGCTCTCAAGTGTCGGAAGTGTGCTACAGCAAACTGGATGGCAGGGTTTTCGCTAACGCCAGGAGAGGAGCTCCCTCTATGATTGGAGTTTGATAGTAGGCCCTGCCACATGCCTGAGAAGTTGAAAGCTGTTGAGAGCGAGTAAGAACTTCCAACTGCAACTTTAATGGACACAGCTACAGTTTGTGTATATTTAGTACTGAGCTTTTGCTGTAGTTCCTGAAGTTATGCTACTGGATAATGAAAGGATGTAGAAATAATGGAAGAAAATTGGCTTTGGTTTTTTCACAAGCTGTTTGTTTTATTCCCCCCTTTTGTGATTTGATTATGAGACTTTGGAGTAGACTTTGCAAATAACTTCTGGAAAAAAGGGGTTTTTTTTGTATCCTGACTTCCTGCTTTGTTGGTGGAGACAATAATTTTAACTCCTGGTGTTGGTGTAGCTATTTTCAGAAGCATTTTTATTTTGTCTCGTTCTGAGCGTGGGCTGGTGGCAAGTCCTGATTTCAGAGGAATTGAAACAAATAGTTCAGTTAAATTTCATGTGTGTTCACTGACAGCACACCTGGGTGGTTTGGTTGAAATGCATTTTTCTTGCTTCACCTTTGCTGTGGTCCCTTTTGCAGCGTGCTGTTTTGAAGTTTGCTGCTGCCACCGGGGCTACTCCTATTGCTGGACGTTTCACCCCCGGTACCTTCACGAATCAGATCCAAGCGGCTTTCCGTGAGCCGCGGCTCCTGGTTGTTACGGACCCCCGGGCTGATCATCAGCCGCTGACAGAGGCGTCTTATGTCAACATCCCCACCATTGCGCTGTGCAACACCGACTCCCCACTGCGCTACGTGGATATTGCTATTCCCTGCAACAATAAGGTAACGGCTTTGTTGTAGCATTCAAAGCTCCTTCCTCCAGAGTGTGCCCTGGGTTGCAAGATGGATGCTTTCTGCAGGGGAGGATTGGCTTGTTTTCTCACGTCTCCCAGGGTGATGAGCTAATTAAGGCCTCTTGCAAGCTAGCAGGCGGGTGGGGAGGAGGAGATGAACTGCACACAGTTGGAGCTTGGAGCTGAGGCCAGTTTCTGGCCAAGGAACTCTCAAGTGTAGGACGTGTGCTATAGTAACCTGGCAGGATTTTTCGCTGACGCCATGAGGGTCTTTGTGGCCCAATGAGTGGAGTTTGATAGTCATTCTTGCCACAGTTTATGAATGTGAATGAAAGATAAAGCGCACTGATAAAGAAGCTGCTCTGAAACATTAGCTTGCCAGAACCCACCTGAAAGATAAAGTCTAGGAAGATGGGAAACTTATCTTTGATCTCTATCCAGATGTCATTTACGAAAACTAATGGAAGCCAAATCTGACCATGTGTGAAGATTTGCTCATTTGGTCGAGTTTTCTGTTTCTTCATTCTAGCCGATGTGATGAGCATAGCTCCTGTCTTTTGGACAAAATTCACGTGGGGTAGTGAACAGTGTGAAACTTCATGACAGGGGAATTCCTTCAGGCTATGCTGTATACAGCAAGTGGAGATGCTGGTGATTGAAGTGCGCTGCGATCTTTGCAAAGACCTGAAAATGTCACTGGGAGCTCAAAAAGTAGCACTTTCCTGAGTCCAAGGACATAAGTCTGGGCATTAGCAAGTTATGTTTAGGCATTGGAACAGGCTGCCCAGGGAAGTGGTGGAGTCGCCATCCCTGGCGGTATCCAAAAAGCATGTAAACAAGGCACTTCAGGACATGGTTTAGTGGGCATGGTTGACGGTTGGGCTCTGTGATCTTGAAGGTCTTTTCCAACCTAAATGATTCTATGTCTTTCTCTTGCCAAGCCAGAACCTTGGATTGCAAGTAAGTCTGGGCTTTCAAAGAAAAAAGGTGTTTTCAAAGGTTTAGCTTTACAGCAAGTCTTAAATACTTTCCTCTGTTCCAGGGAGCCCACTCAGTGGGTCTGATGTGGTGGATGCTGGCTCGGGAGGTCCTGCGCATGCGTGGCACCATCTCCCGGGAGCACCCATGGGAAGTCATGCCTGACTTGTACTTCTACAGGGATCCCGAGGAGGTAGGAGACCTGTGGCAGGAACTGTGTCTCTGTGGGAGGTCTTGCTCCTGCCCCGTGGTCCTGTGTGCCTGCTCTTGAGGACAGGTTTTGCCAACACAATGATCGCACTACAAGCTTAAAGGTGGTGGTTGGTTAATTGTGTTGCCTGTTGTCACTTGGTGCCTCTTGTCTGGTACGTGATGGTGAGGGTGGTGAGGTGTTTCTGGAAGACTTAGGCTACGCTATTCCGTTGCAGATCGAGAAGGAGGAGCAGGCTGCTGCTGAGAAAGCAGTTACGAAGGAGGAGTTCCAGACCGAATGGACAGCCCCAGCTCCTGAATTCACTGCTCCTCCTCAGCCCGAGGTTGCAGATTGGTCCGAGGGAGTGCAGGTCCCGTCCGTGCCCATCCAGCAGTTTCCCACAGGTCGGTTAGCGGCGGGGAGTGTGTGTCTGTGGGAACGGGGGTGTGTGGTGTAGAGGGTGGGAAGGGCTGGGGTGCACTAAGCCCTTTTTTCTTTGTAATTGCAGAGGACTGGAGCGCCCAGCCTGCCACCGAGGACTGGTCAGCAGCTCCCACCGCCCAGGCTACTGAGTGGGTTGGCACTGCCACGGAGTGGTCTTAACTTCAGTGCCCGCCATACCACGAGAGAAATAAAGACTGGTTTAATACACAGCGTGCCCGGTACTGCTTTTTTAACCTTGCTGGCAGATGAAATACCTGCGTAGCGTAGGGCACAGTCCTTGGCCAAGGGTGGGAGGGTTNCCCTCCTGCCCCGGGGGGTGGGTGGGGGGGCTTCCCATTTCCCGCTTTCCCTTGCCTCCATGCCTCCTGGTGAGGTGGCGGCTTGCTGTTGGGTCAGTGGGAGACCAACCGTAGGGCAGCAGTGGAAGGGAGGGAAGACTCACCAGGTGATGCGCAGGGTGGGGCTGGTTTTCCCGCCACTCCCCATGCACCGAGCAGGGTTTCACTGGTTTGCAGGGTTTCACTGGTTTGCGGGGCGAGGTGGGGTCTGGTGGGTGGGTGCGGGTGACGGCCCGGCCCTACAGCGTGGGGAGGAGAGCCCATGAGTGGGAGCTGCTCACCTGGTGAAACACCAGTTCTAGCATAGGTGTTACTGATTCCTTCCTCAAAAATACCACAGTAATCCTCAGGGCGAAAAACCCCAAATGTTAATTCATCTGCTTTAACTATTTTGAGGATTATAATTCTGTGATTAATAGCAATAAGGGGAGGTAGACCACCAAGAGAAACGGGTTTTGTTCGTTGGAGGTGGAGATGTGTTCAGATTGGATCCCTTTTTCCATATTGCTGTGGTCTCAGCATTCTCCTTCTTCTACCTTCAGCCATGCCAACCAAGCTGTAAAGAGTGTTTTGCCTTAGCACAGGTGCTCGTTTTTTACTGTAATAGTGCATATTAGCAGTAAAAAACCTAAAGCAAGCTATGTACGTTCTTGCACAGTATCTGTCCAAAGGAAGGTGATCTTTTCTCCTGTTGTCTTCACCTATTAGATGCAAGGCAACTAAAGATTTCGTTAATTATTAACAGCTTTTAGCCGAGAGGCATGTGAGCACTTTACTATTTGGCCCCAGAAGGGCCCTTCCCATTCTGTTTGTGTGCTGTGTTCTTCTGATGTGTGTTTCTGGCATGTCCTTGAGTCCTCTACTTCCCAGCACCCCACAGCAGGAGGCTCTTTCCTGCCACCTGATGCCCGTCACCGCGTGTCACGGTTGGGTGAGAACCTGTTCGCTTTGGGACTCTGGGCGCGTGCTGTAGCTGGATCGGCGCCAGTCAGTGCAGCAGCTGTTGATTGACTCCCCAGTTCTGAGATTGCCCAAAATAACTTGTTGCCCTGCTCTGTCTTTTCACCCTTCCACATTAAAAGTTTTCAAACTGGGAGCATAGGCTTACCCCTCTGTACTTTGAATCATTGCTATTACTGTTTCACCATTCTCCCTTTTCTTCATCTGTTTTGTAACCTCCTTCATGCGAACATGTTCCAGTTAATGAGAACGTGGCAGTCATCAGACAGCTCCTGTGTGGGTGACGGTGCTGTTTTAAATCTGTGATAGCTGCATCTGAGTACTTGATACTGAAATATTTCTGGCACATTACTGGAATGTGCTTGTTTTCATCTAAGGATTTCCTGAAGTATCACTCTGATTTTTACGATAAGTGTCTTTTTTAGGACCAAGGACTGCCAGTGAGAGGTGGATCAACGCAGCCTTGGAAGAGAGGGTCAGGAGACGTATCTCTGCATGTGGATTCAGAATTACCTTCTTGGGGTAACTGGCCTGGGGCAGGAGAGCTCGTTTGACTGGAGCTCTGCAGAGGGGATGAATAGTGGCCCTTTAGAAAAGGAGGCGGCCTTGGCTGCAGCAGCACATTGTAGGAAGGCTATGTTCCTCAGCATGCTGGGAGCGCAGGGGAGGAGAGGTCTCAGCACGGGGTGGAGGCAGAGGCAGATGTGCGGCAGGAGATCTTCCATCTGCCAGAGCTTCCCCTGTGGCGTTACCTCGTGGATATGATCTATTGAGTCAGTGCAGAGGGATAAGAAGAGGAGCTAGGAGCAAATCTTGGGGACAGTGGCTTGTTTATTGTAATATTTTCTGGCAAATGCAGTGTTAATATTGAAAAAGGACAGCAGAGAACTTGTAATCATATTCTTCTGGATTCGTCTGGTCTGACCCAAGATGGCTTAGGCTGAGGTCTCCCATGTAGGGAAAACAATTTCTTTCCTTTGAGCGTCTGGCAGTGTTCCCTTTCTCCACGACCTTCTCGTTGTATTTGGTTTGGGTTGGTTGAACTGGGCTAGACACGCTTCTTAGGATAGCCTTTCTCTTCCACGTTTGGTCTCAACCGGAGCTAGCTGGTGTTGCTGAGCATCACAGAACCCCTCAGGAGAAATGAGCTGTTGAAGAGTACTTGTCAATATGCTACTATGTGATCCCTGAATCTCATATATACATGTGCTTTCTAATTCCGTCCCTAATTTATGTGCCCCCGTTCACAATGTTTCTTTTCCACTCCAGTCATTTCTTTGCCCATATAATCCCTTGATATTTTGAGTATCCAAGTATTGTAGGATTACATCAAGGCTTTTCTTTTACAGGAAGCAAAGGCCTTTATGCACAGTTGAAGAGACTCAGCTCTGTTTACTTAAATCCAGGCTGCAAGCATGTTCCACTTTTCCCATCTGTAGGCTGTTTTGCTTTGTGAAACAGTGGAAATCATTGTAGGATGATTGATGCTGTCTTATAGGAGTATGGTATACTCGTATCGGAAGCCTGTTTACTAGAATTGGTGTGCAATATATAAGTAAGTATGCAGAGGAATGCGAGTTGTGCGTGGTTGACTAACTCACCTCACTGCTCCTCCTAGGAGGCTTCCTCCCCACCTAGGAGTGCCAGCGTGCACTTGGAGTGGATCTTGTCATTTTAAATTATTTTTTTTTCTTTCTTGGGTTAATAGCATCCTGGTGCAGATAGACTTTAGATGGAGTAAAGCACACGGTGAATCCACAATCGTCATGAACTCGGCACTCTCCAAAGCTGTGTATCTTGAACCTTCTCAGGACAGATCAACCCTGTCATCTTGAATACGTGCATCCTAGCAGAGGAAGAAAAACATTTCAGATTTGCCTCATTATTCCTGTAGGACCCAGGAGTTGCTGGGGCATCTCCCCACTGCCCTGCAGCTTCCAAAGAGGCATTGGCCAGCATTTCAGGCAAAATTTCTTTCCTCTAGCCAACGCTTGGCACTATCAGCTCCCAGCCTTTACAGCCTGGAGCTTGTGAAAACCACAAAGCCTCTTGAGTTTTTGAGAACCTCATCTGCATTGAGTCTGTATGATGGGTAAAGGTAGAACAGTGCGTCACAGCTGTATGTAGCAAAGGGAATGAAGAAGATCCTCGATTATCAGCCCCGCAGAGTCTGAGGCAGGCTGGGGTGAATGCCTTGGGCATGGGCACGATCTTGCTATGTGCAGTCTTGTCCACAACTGCGATTTTCTGAATTTCTTGTTTCCTGTGACACTGATTTCTGAAGCTGTTTTTATTTGCTCTTTTAATACTTGTATTTTTAAGAATACTCACTGCCGTTTTTCTACTGTCCAACTTTGAAAGCATGCCATTTTTATTTATACCTATTCCTTTATACATTCAGTGGTGAATAAAACTACATAATGAAGGTATTTGTTACCTCTGTAGCTGAAAGAACATACCTTTTCTGAGCTGCTGCTTAAAACCTCAGTTTATAAAGTGTTCATAAAGCCTGAGTTTAGTGTGTCTCTTCTCAGGTGCCAGAGTCCTAAATATTTCTGTCAGTGTTTGTTTCACTGGCTACACGATTGCTTTTACTAGTACTGTTCAAGTGTGAATGAAATAAATCCTCTAAAGGACATGGGATGCATCCTTTGAAACGAACGCTCCCTAACCCTGCTTTGAAGGCCAGAGAAACCTGCTGTGGTACAAAATCCTTGTGTTCGTTGTAAATGCCGTTGCACTACACTCCGAAGGGTTCCTTGGGTTGAGTCACGCAGCTAAATCTTCATTTTGGTACAGAGTCTTGCCAGCGACTCTTGGGCAGAACCTCCGCATCTAGCACAGACCGCCTTTCAGCAACGTCATGTGCCCACCACCCTTAGAGCGGGGGCTTGGGTTTTAACAGCAGGCAGCTCAGAAGAGGAGAGAACAAGGCATGTTGTATGAGCCAGGGTTGGATGCTGAGGACTGAAATAACTTTTCAGGTGCTCGGAGGGACTATATGTTATGCAAAGCAGGGAGCTCGGCGTGGGGAGAGCCGTGGCACGTTGCAAAACTCGGAGCCGGTCTGCTGCGAGGACAGTCACGTCACAGACTGGGACGAGCTTTTGCCATGACCAGGCATGCCAGCGCTGCTCAACTTCTGTGCCGTGGCTGGAAACATCGGGGTTCGGCCGTACAGCCTGGAAAGCTGCTGTGAAGCTCCGTTTCTCACCTGTAATGCTGAATTTGTTAGCGTTGCGCAAGGAGCTGGTTCTGGTCCCAGGCACTGTTTGCCGCCTCACCTCTGGAGAGCTGAGGGGATGTTGAAAAGTGAAGGAGACGGTCTTGATATTTGCCTTTTGAGTCTGAACTAGGTCAGGACAACCATATCAAGCTTTTTGCCGCTCTCAAGACACCGGCATGTTAACAAAAGTGGCTTTCCAGGGGCAGGCAAACACCAGAGCATTGCTTCTGCCTGGCGGGTGTCAGGAAGATGATGGTGGTGGGTTGCACAGCTGCAAAATGCGAGGGTGCGGATCATTTCCAAGACTCCGGCAGATGGGGCTGTTATTCTTGGTTTGTGTTTTGGCTGCTGCTGGCAGCGCGGCCGGAGAGCTGGACAAGAGCGGGCACGGGGTGAGGGAAGGATGGTCAGAGGCTGCTTTGTAAGCACACCTGGGCCTTTTGGGGCGACTCCCCGTGGTGAAAGAGGTTGCCTGTGCCTCCTAAATATCCCAGCTGCTCTTCAGTGCTGTAGGAGAGACTTAATACCATTGCAGATCCCCTGGCTACGGAGAGTAGTGGAGAAGTGTCTTCAGCACCAGCCTCCAATCTCTTCCAGTCGGAGCAGAGCTGGTCCAGCCGGTGCTTGCCCTGCCTCTCGCCTGGCTTTTTGACTTTCCTGTAGCAGGATGGTGCCCTCTCACGGGGACCATGATACACTTTTTGTGAAAAAAACCAACCGTACTGTTCTTCTATGTGTGTCCGAGTGTTAAACTTGTTGCCTCAGCTGCAAACCTTGATCTTGCTTGCTTGCTCAGCTGCAAACCTTGATCTTGCTTTTAATTTCCCTAAGGGGGCAAGTGTGGGATGCTGCTGGCTTCCAGTGCAGAGAAACACAGTACTCCTAGTTGTAGATGCCTTGGAAACTTTCTAGCTCATCCATCCTGCTTGGCTTATTGCTTCCAGCATTTCTAGAGCGACTTGTCTTCTCCCTAGGACTCCCAAAGCTCACAGCTATACAATTCACTGCACCTGTTGGCTTTGCTTAAATAGGGAAAAATTAAGCAGCACACGTAGAGAGGGAATCGGAGCGTGTACCATTTTCCTTCACTTGTTATTTTGCTGTTAGAGGCTCTAATTTAAGAAGCAAGATAAAAAAAAAAAAAGCCACCACCACTTCCCTCTCCACAGCATCTTTTATGGAGGCTCCCTTAAGCCACATGCCTGGTCCTAGTCTGGTGAGCTTTTACGAGCCTCAGGTGCCACAGGCAGGAGCTTCTCCCCTTGGCTTAAAAGGACTGGTGTGGGGTAGGAGTGAGCATGCTGTTGGCTTTTTTTCTTGGCTTTGTGAGGCAAACCTACTTTGTCTAAATGCTGCAAACAGCTAGCAGTTCTCTATTGGCTCCTTCAGGAGGGCTGAGGAGTCTAGCAACTAGTTTTTCTGTTTTCAAGGGTAAAACCCTTGGAAAAGTTTTGAAATTAATTTCAAGTTTTAATTTTGTTTGCCTAAGCATGGCTTGGATTCCTCCTGGACTTCCAGGCTGCTCCTGCACCTTGTTTTAAATTTTATTTTCCTTCTGTGAAAGCTATGTGTTTTGTGTTTTTGTTTCAAAATGAGAACTGGGATTTCTTAAGTTGTACTTTGAATATAGAAGCAGGAACTTCATTAAAATGTCAAATCTGAGACTTGTGATACAAAATGCTGTGAGTTACCAATGCCACAAGTTATTAACCTTGCCTGGTGCCCAGGTGAGATGAGCATTCTGTGGAACCGTTCTTTTGCTGTGGCAGGTCGGTCTGTGCTGGCTCTGCTCCCCCCCAGGATCTGGGAGATGGAGGTTGCTCTGTTCAGGTAAGTGTCAAGTCTTTGCATTTCTTTAATTTTCATTTTAAATCCTGGGAGTCTGCTCTTCTACCATTACAAGAGCAGTGGATTGACCTTCCATTCTAGTGTCCGTGTGGTAGGCACCTTAGAGCAGAGCATCTCTCAGCTGGCCGCAGCCTGGGAAAGGCTGGGCGTGCACGTGTGACCCCATGCGTGTCCTGGGACACGAGGGCTGCTGTAAGGCTCTGCTGTCTTCTGGGACCGTGGCTTTGTGATTAGCGACTCTTGGGGCTCTTCTGCTAATAAGAGAACTGCAACACAAAATACAGAGGAGAACAATGAGTGCCTCCTGTGGGGTGATGTAAACCAGAGGGGAACAGTGTAGGGACCAGGTGCAGAGCAGCCTTCTCTTTCCTTGCCAAGGCTGCATCAAGCTTAGCGGTTGTGGTAGCCGCGATGGCAAGCGTGCGCTTGGTACATCTTCCTGGTTAGATGAGGTTTAATGGAGGCTGCCTAGGATGCATCTTGGTGCTTTGGAGCCCCCATGTCCCACCTCTCTGGTGTTGGCAGTGCGTGTTTCTCACGGGGATAGGTTTGGGCTAAGTGGTTACTGCGGGGCGAGGAGAGCTCTCCCACCACATTGGTGTTTGTGGACCCATTTTTGTGCTCCCTGGCAATAGGGGCTCCGAGCTTCCCTTGCATCCCTAATTCTTCCCTACAAACGCGAGGCCGGGACGTGCCAGGAAAGGGGCACTGCGCTGTCTGCTTGTGGCTGCCAATGCGTCGGTGCTGGCTCCCTTTCACCCAGGGAGGATAACAATCTGAAATGCAATTAGTAAATGAACCGTGACTAAGAGGGGTTGAATTGGCCCCGGGTTGGGGTGTGCTCTTGGCCTGGAGACACATGATTTGGCGGTGGGTGGGAGGAAGCTGGGGCTGCACTGGAGGGGATGGTAGCTGTGGGGTAGGTTGGAAGGAGGAGGATCAGGTTATGCCCGTGAGGTCTTGCTGTGTCTGACTGGAGTGGCAACAGAGAGATGCGAGGTTTGCATGCTGTCCAGGCCAAAGTCCAACCCAAAGAACCCTATTCCAGCTACATGCAATCCCCCAATATTTTTAGATGGATATTTGTTTTTTCTCCTGGACTTTGGGTTGGAGGAGTGCTGTGAGCAATGCATGTCTGGTTCATCCCAGATGAAGTGATGGTTTTGGCTGTTTGGTGGATAACCAGTTCAAATCCACTGCTTGGCTTCAGTGGCACCATGGTAGTGTTGCATACCCAGGTGGTGACTTGTTCTGTTCCAGGACAACTAGATTAGCTCTTCAGAGCCAGCAAAAGGTCTCTAAAGCTACTTACCCTCCTTGTTACTGCCATTGTGGGGGGACGTAAGTGGCTTAAAGGGCACGTGCCTGACATTGGGGCTTTCCATGGAGGTGGGTTACAGCAGATTTCCACTGCTTCCGCATGAGGGGGATGGCTCTGGCCATGGGTCAATACTCAGGGCTGTGCAAAGGCAGAGCTTTCCCCACTGCTGGCTCTCTGCTGCTGTAGTGCAACCCTATCCCATGGGGGTCTATGGCAGACGTGTGGAAAGCTGAGCAGGAGCTGCGGAGGGTTTCCTAGGCTGAGCTGCAGCCGCTTGTAAGGGAAAGCTTGCCTGTGGCTCATTAGTTGTAATTTGCATATGCAGTGTCGAAATGCTTCTGCAGCCTTCTCCTCCAAAAAGTGCTGGGCTTCCTGGGGAGCAGAAGCTCAGTTTGCTGGGGCCCTCTGCAAAACCCTTGACCCTGGGGCTGTTTCCCTGCCCCAGCAGCTGCTGATGGAGCTGGGGGACCCGCAAGCTGCAGCGGTGCTGCTGGGATGGCAGAGAAGCTCTGCTTTGCGTTCAGGCAGCGTTTGTACTGCTCTGCCCAAGCTAGTGTAGCGAAGTGCTCCAGCTAATGAAGAAGGCATGTGCGGGTTTTTTGTTGTTGTTTCCCCCCCTGCCCCCCCTAGCCCTGAGCCCTCCTGGTACCTGATTTAAAGAAATCTGATAATAACCTTCATATTTTGAAGGTTCTAAACATCTGCTTAGGCACTGAATTATTTACTGCTGCTGCTATAAAAAAAACAAACCCCAAAAGTCCCGTATGTGTGAAATCTTTCTTAATTAGAGGAAGGTTTGGATCTGCAGCCTTTTACAGAAGAAACCTTGGTTCCCCTAAACAGTTTTGCTTTGAGAGAGGGAGAATGGAGAAAGGGGGAGGACACAGCTGCTTGGGATGTTTCTGCAGCTGCTGTTCCCCAGTAAAATGGGGTTACTAACTCATTTTTAGTAACGTTCCACCTACTACTAACCTGATCTGCACACTTGATCACTCTGATGGTTTGCTCATGCTCGAGTGGTTCAGGTAACAGTGCTATGCTGCTATGGGTGTTTTTATTTTATCTTCAACTGAGCTGAAGTTATTTTTTCTCCCTCCCACATTGCCTGGAGAGAGATGGCATTGGCAGCTTCTGCAAACATCGCTCGGTTCCCACCAGAGAAGCTCTCCTCGCCTCTGTTGCTGCTTTAATATCCTGCAGCTGTTTCCTTGCAAAACTTTTTTTCACTCCTTGTATGCAGCAGCAGTGGGTGCAGTGTGGCCTCACCCCTGTGCTGGCCCCAAGGGGGGTGCAGGGCTGCTGAATTTCTAACCCACCTTCTCGCTACATGTGGGGCCAAACCCTCCTGATTTCCCAGCACTCTGAGCTGGGTTAAATGATGCTAAATCCTGCTCCGGTTCCCTTGGGCATGAGCCTCTGGGGAGCACAGCTGGGCTTAGCCTGGGGGCTCTTTTGTCCACCTGGTCCTCTCCGGCCCTGGGTCTGGTCCCTGGGGGGTGGGGGAGACCCTCCGTGGTTGCCCCTCTCTTCCCCTTGGCTGCTCTGCCACCTTCGGGTGGTTTTTGCCCATCTGGCCTTTTCATGGGGGCTTGATGCTGATACACACAAAGCTTTTGCCTGCTGGGAAATGGCATCTGTCTGTCTGTCCATCCCTGGGTGGCTGTGGGCTCTCTTCCCTCCATCTGCGTGCTGCCATAGGAGGATGCTTGGCGCACCAGCTGCAAGTGCATCCCCTCACCTTGGTGCTTTCCAGTTTTGCCATCAGTCACAAAGGAGTGGTGCAGAAAATAACATCAATCCTGAAATGTTTTAGAAGCTGCTTGTCTTTATCTCAGTGCCTGTGTGGATACATTCATACGCAGACTGTCTGGGAGCTTAGTGGCCTCTGTTTGCTGAGCGCATCGAGGAAGCGGGTATTCCTGGGTAGCACCACGTGGTACCAATTTAAGATTTAGAGACAATGTTCTCCACTGGTTTTGCATGTCTATAGAGGGCTGAGTTGAAGGGGACCCAGGAAGTTGGGTCTTGTGATTGGAAATGAATGATTGCAGCAAAGCCAAGCCTCCCCGTGTCAGCTTGCTGCAGCATAGCATTATGTTGGTATAGTCCATTTAAAACACGATGCTGAGTTCTGATTCAGCAATGATGACAATGTTGGGTGAGACATGAGCTGGGACCTAGAAATCCTTGGTTTCCAGAGTTGCCTTTTTCCCTAGGGAAAAACTGTGTCTGAGTCTTTGTGAGCGATAAAGCCTTGGCTGCAGATGAAACCTGGCTGCCACCTGCCAAAGGACAAGCTGCTGCCTCGGGGCTTAGGCAAGTGACAAGAAAAGCATGATGGAGAGAAAAAAATCCCCACAGCTGTTAGGCTGGAGAGCTGATAACATTGCATGCAGCATGAATCAAAATGGGGGGATCACTCTTTAAAGCCTTTCAGTGAGCACTTTTTTTTTTTTTTTTTTTTTTTTTTGTCAGGACATCACTGCTTTGCAGAGATGTGGTTTAGAGATCCAGTGGGGTCAGGCTTCAAAGGTCCCTGTGTAGCAAAAGCACCTGATATATGGTCATGGAGAGTGGTCTGAGCATGCTGGGGTGCAGAGAGGTGGGTGATCTGCTGCACCCGTGGCCTGCTGGGGTCAAGTCAGGGGCCTGCAGGACATTAGATTGAGTCTTAGTGCATCTTCAGCAGGGTGGAAGCCACTGTGGTGGTCCTGGCACTGGCAGAGCCCCTGCCCAGCCAGGCATGCTGAGCAGCGTGCCTCTTGGCATGGGATAAGCTGCAAAAACACCAGTCTCTATCACCAGGAATTTTCTCTGGGTATGGGGAAATGGCTGTTGGTTGTCTTCCTTGCCTGGATTTGTCAGTGAAGGTTTTTCAGGGTAGGTCTCAGCAGGTGCTGGAGTTAGTGCAGCTTGTGGCCCCTGTCCCTACAATGGCCCTTGTGGTGCGTGGAGCCTCTTCATAGTTGAGAGGTTTCTTTAGCTTAGATGTGCAGATGACATCCCTCCTCAGCACCTTGAAAGAAACCAAAAATCCCTCCTCAAAACTCTTGTTTGTTAGCTGGTATGAGGAAACCCTTTTCCCCCTGCATGAGCAGTGCTGTGCAATGGAAGACAGTGGAGATCCTGAAGAAGAAAGGAGGCAGATTACACACAAGACCTCTGTAGCTTGGAGTTTCAAGCAAGGTGACAATCCTATGGCTGTGGAGGTTCAAAATGCACGATAGGTGGCTTTATCTTAGTGCAGGGTCAGCTATAGGAGCAGAGGATGAAAGAGGGATTGACAAGATGATCTTGACTGCTTCTTTGGAGTAAGTGAGGCTATCAGAAAAAAATACTGTCAATGGTGGTGGCGTGCAATGCTTGTTCCCCTTTCTCTCCTTGGAAGCTTTGTATAAGCTACCCGAAAATGCAAGCTCAAATATTTTGAAGTTCTCCTTTGGAAGGAACTTTCTTTCTGGAGTGAAAAGCTGATTTTTTCTGCTTTGGAGAAGCCAAGGCCCCTGTATTATGGTACTGAATGCAAAATCAGTGTATTCTTTGTGTGTATGTGAGAGATTTGGACTGATTTTCTGGCTTTATGAGCAAAACTGTTTACTGGTGTCTACTATTTTCTGTTCACTGTGACCACAGAATGCAGTTTGTCTCATACCACGGCCGAATACAGTATGAACAAAATGGCTGAAAGGCATTTTTGACCCTAAGAGAAGTGTGCATGTTGGCATTCCTTTCGCAGCTCATGTTTAGCCACATGTGTTTTGCAAAATTGCCCTTTTAAATTTTATTTTTTATTTTGTTGAGATTCCCATTCATCAGTAACACTGAGCAGATGCTCGGTCTTGCCATGCTCTGTCTGGCCACATGAACTAAAAACTGATGCCCATGAGAGCTGCCTGTTTAAAAACAAGCTTTCAGTGAGAAGAATAATAAAAGAATTAAGCTTAGATATTTCCTCGTTTTTTACCAAAACCTTCTGTATGCAGCATTTGAGCTAGTGGCAAGAGAAGATGTGAAAAATTTGCAATGAAGAGGGCTTTTCTAGTCATACATGAATGCAAACTGTGTGCTGTGTGAGATGTTACTAGGAGGCTCCCACTACACACCGCTGAGCTTTTTTCTTTTTTTTTCCTTTCCCCTTGAAGTTAGCCTGAGCCCCAGAAGAAACTTGGAGTGGATATAGTCTTTCAACAAATGTCAGAAGAGGAGGGGGGGGAAAATCTATGCTAAATTCTCAGACAAGTGCTTAGTGCTGTTCCTAACAATAGAAAAATAGGGATGAAACCAAACACTACTGAATACTCCAATGACTTTGTGGAGTTTAACCTCCAGTTGCACACGAGTAACTGGTAAATTGGCTCAAAACTCAGCCAAATAATCATTTTGGTCAATATGAGGACCGAGGGTTGGCATTGTTACGCTCTTCACAACTGTTGTGCTCTAACAGAGGACTTCCATTGGAGTTGGGGAAGCGAGTTGCCACTGGTCTGCAGAAATTGTTGTCTAGCTGGTGCTGTCACCCTTGTATCCTGAAGCCTCTGAGCTTGCAAAAGACATTGATCAATGGGTGAACCTAATGTATTATAATTAGAGATGAGCAAACCTTGAAATATTAGTTAGCTAATGAGCAGTTGTGTGCTCCAGAGACAACAAAGTGCTTTGTAATGCTCAGTGTTATTGCAGGTCTTGGGGGGGCCTGATTCAGAGAATATTCAAATCCTGGAATAGTTATTCATCTGGTCTAAGTCTGCCTCTTCTTCTCAGGTTCTCAAAACCTGTCTGGAGTTCTCTACGGCTTCTTCTTGATGTTTCTTATTGCCCTTCTATTCATTGTGCCAGTAAATAAATATTCTCTACTTTTTTCTTCCATGTGTGCACACACATACACACATGTACGTTTCCAGCCCCTGTTTTCTAGCAGATGTGAGATCTAAAGCCACATCTCCCCTTTACAAATTGTGCTTTAATGTAAGATGAGGAGCTAAGAGGAGGGAAATCCTGTTCCTCATTATGCAGTGGTTCCCTAAGACACCAGTCTGCAGGGCAGACCTGCCAGGCTGAAATCAGGGCACTGTGTCGTTTCTGTGACATCCTTCTAGATTAGCAGGCTGGCAACACTTTTGCCCAGCCCTTTCTGATTGATATTTTCTATGGACACCTGTGGAGAAGGATGTGGGACAACAGCTTCTGCCTCCTGAAGACCTCCTCTTGTCTGACTTTTCTCCAGTTCAATGACTGGGTATCTCTGCAGACAGAGGTGGCTGGAGAGCCATATTGCACCAGGTACTCTTGCAGCAAAGAGGCAAGGCAAGGCCTTATCTGTGGGACCCAGTTCAGAGAAATGTCTTTCAAAGACCAGGAAATAAATCTGATGAGCATCTTCCTGTGTGGAGGCTTCCCAGGAGAATGAGCAACCCTGACCATAACAGCGTGCCTGGGAACAGCCAAACTGACTTTGAGTGGCACACCAGGGACAGCCATTTCTACAAAGAACCCCTTGACTTTTCTGTATTTGAAAGCAAAATGCAATGATTTAATTTTTGCAGAAATTCTGAATTCTCCTTTTATTTGACTCTCGCTTGTATCTCATGAAGTACTTATCTAGGGCTCTGGTCTCTTTTTATAAAGCGCAGACATCAAAAAATGAGCTAGGTCTCTATCTACACATAAGCACAGCACAATATTTAAGCTCTTAATTCCTATGAGGAAGCAGATGCCTGAATACTTTTGTTGGTTTGGACCTGAAAAACAGAATCCTTCTTCCAAACTGCCTCACGTCTGACCTAACTGGACCCCCTTGCCCAGCTCCTCAAAGGTGGACGTTCCCAGACTGGAGGTCAAACGCTCTGTGCTCTGTCAAGCCACAGAGGAGAAATAAGTTACAGAGTTTCCTGTCCTGAACATATCATATGACAAGATTTGTGGCATTTAGTGGACAAATTCAATGTGAGAACCTTTAATCCCAAATATCCGAGCTGTAGTGGAATTGTAACTAGCTATATTTATGGTTTTGTTTTCACTGAAGAACATGATTTTTTTTACAGAACAACAACACACATGTAAACACCAGATCAAAGCTGGCCAGAATGGGTTGTGTCAAAGAGCAGGTCAACCCAGAGCAGCTCTGCCACAGAGTCCTGGGAAGTCCTGCAGATCTGGAAGATATGATCCTTAAATTGCACTAGAAATTTCTAGTTGGTTATAATCAGAAACTAGGCCAAAGCAATTTTAGTCTCTCAGCTGTGCTGGGTGGCATTACTAAATTAGGAGTCGTATCTAGGGATTGAAATAATGGTGCAGGCTATTGTCAATAGACTATGAAAAGAGGAGCAGAGCAGGAACCCAGAGAAAGCAGTGGGGATACACACAGTGGAGTTGAAACAAAGATGAAAGTTTGGAGGAGGTAGACTGGAGGAAAACTATCACAAATGACAGAGCGTGGCTGACAAAATGTCTTCCTACGCTGGTCTAGTAGGAGTCCTCTACTCTGGGTAGTGGCTGCCATGCAGCTGGATAGGGACACTCACTTTTTTTTAAAGAATACTTAATTCCTCAGGTAGAGGGACAGAAAAAAAAACCAAAACCCCTTTTATTGAAATGACAGGTAAACTCATAGTAGTTTTATTAATTGAAGAAGCCTTTGAAGGGATTGACAGGCACTCATGCCACAGAGCGAGTTCACTGTGCCACTGTTAGTGGCCACGGGGCTGTGTCCTGTATGTAGTAGTTTAGTGATGCTACGGCTGATTTTCATCCTGACCTCCTCCTATTTCCTTTGTGATCAAAATCAGCACAGCCATTGGGGGTTACAACTCCAAAGTACTACTAAGCTTCTAAACAAAGCTGGTTTAGATAGTCAGTGTTGGATAGATACAGATCATCATGAGTGGATGACCAATGTAGAGTAATCATGTCCTACTAAAACTACTATAGTTCACGCAGCACCTCTATTTTAATGTCAGACGGGAGAAATATTGCTGAGCTTATTGAGCAGCATGTGAGTAGCATGGCTGCCCTCTCCCCCTTCCAAGGACTGGTCCTGGTGGGTGCCCCCTTGGCCTGGGCTGGCCCCGGTAAGGTGCCCGGACACCCAGGCTCGGTGGCTGTGTCATGAACACGTGCGGTGGCAGGGTGAATGCTGCTCCTCTCCCAGCAGTCATGGGGCTGCCGTCCAGCGCTGCTGCTTTGCCTCCTTTCCCGACAGGGCTGGTTCTATTAGGAGACTCTCTTTTCTTGTCTAGAGCAAAGGTTATGAATGTTATTTTTGTGAGAGCCAACACTGCCTTTCTTCCTCTCCCCAGTGGCTGCTGTTTCTTCTACATGCAATAACCCAAGTGTTTGGGGATTTGTGTTTGAGCATCTGAGTGAAGAAACCATAAATAAGACCCTTAGCCCCTGGCCAACAGGTAGTATGTGTCTCTTTGCAGGTTCTTACTGATGCATTTATAAGACATGATAGTCCTACCAGCTGTGCTGGTACACGTCTAGCCATGTGGTGGGCATGGGTAATTGCTGATTTTAGTCTTTATTTTTCAACACACCCACAATACTGCCAGCAATATTTCCATTTAAATGAGTGCTCTGGGTCTGCTCTGGGGGGAATCTGTATCAGGTTGGTTGGAACTTTCCAGCTCGCCTCAGCCTCTCCAAGAAACAACCCATCTAAATGTGAGAGGGTTGTGGTGGCACTAGTCTGCCTTTCTCATCTGCATCAAGATAAAAGCAAAATCTTTCACATGTGTTGCACTGTTCATCACAAATGAGAGCAGGAGGCTCTGGCAGTCAGGAAATGGCTGGTTCAGACTGAGCCTGGAGAACCTGTCTTCCTTGAGAGTGCCCAGACCCTGGTGCCCATGCCTCCTCCTGCATCTTTCTGCCCAGCCACGGACCCCCTCAGCAGAGCTTAGAGCATGCATTTATTTGCCCTAAGACCAACACAGTCTTGTAAAAAGCTTCCGTCTCATTCATAATGAATTTTCCAATAAAAACCTCAATTCAGAGAAAAGTCTGTGCCTGGCTCAACTCATCAGCCCAGAAACGACATTAGAGTTTCAGCACTGTTCGCAGAACAAATTGCTGGTTTCATGACCAGCATGGTTAATAGCTGGGATATGAATCATTACTTTGGGTTACAATTCCCACACTGTGATGAGCCTGTGTGAGACGTAATCCAGTCTAAAAACTTGCCCTTCCTGGGTGTCCATTGGGAGGTGGACTTCTGTAAGCAGACCAAATCTGTGCTAGTTATATTCATCTGATCCCTTGCAAATGTGAATTGCTCCAGTTTCTCAATCCTTCCCAGTCAGTTTGGTGGCAAAAGGAGCATTTCCAGGAGGATTGAGGGGAGGTTGTTTAGTTTATACCTTCTGCTTGTTTGGGGTGACTTTCACTCTTTGTACTTTCACCAAGTAAATCCTCCAGGTCTTGCAGCATGGGGTTAGTGCTGGCTTTGTTGTTTCTCTTGTTTTTCTCCTCTTCGCGTTGCTGCATCAATAAAAAACATCAGGTTTAGTTTGAAACTGCAGATGATCTGTGAAATGGTGGCCTGGTGTCATGGTTAGCCTGGCTAAGTGTTTGTTGGTATGAATGTAATCTCTTTGCCAAGTTCAAGGTGCTGGATCTTGGTCTGGCGACCGAGGGTTTTAGGGAAAGAACGTACACCCCAGGTAGGATTGAGAGGCTGGGAAGTGACGGCTCTGCTCCTCTTAGGGCAAAGCACTTGCTGATAAAGTGGTTTAGGTCTACCAGGCTGTCTGTGTCTTTCTGTAACTGCCAATCCCCCCTCCCTAGGGTTTTGGTTTGTTTTAAATGTGGACCTCTTGGGAGGGAGGGTGTCAGTGATAAATGCCAGAGGAAGAGGAGGAAGGCATGGCAGTATGGGGACGGGCTGTAGGGCTGTCTTTGGTTTTACTTGCATACATTTCGGTCTTCAAAAGATTTCCTTCTGGATGGCAGAGGGAGGAAAATACCCAGGGGCTGTTTCTGCTCAGGATGAGCATGCTGGATGGGGAAGGGAGAGGCTGCTCTCTCTTATGCAGTGAGAAAAGTTGGATGGACTCCACTCCAGCTCCATCCCTTCTCCCCAAAGGGTGATCTGCCAATGGAGGGAGTTGTGTGCCATGGAATGCAAGGCAGCTTGTGGCCTTGCTGCAGCTGAGAGGTCCCAACCCACAGAGCAGCCTCCATCCATTCGGCAAACCTGGGAGACTTTGGGGGCAGCCATGGCAGATCTCTCTGAGCTCAGCAGGTCATTGCGTGGGGGTCTCTGGTGGGCTCCAAACGCTGAGCACCCCTGCCATGTCCAGGTAGCTCCCATCCCTCAGTCCCTAAGCAGTAGGGCTGTGCTGATACCCTCCTTTTCCCCTTGCCCTGCTGTGTACCCCTCCTCTCACCTGGCTTGGCAAGCCTACAGGTACCTGCAGGGCAAAGATATGTAAGGTCTGTGCAAAGGCAGGTGCTTGTCTGGAGGTGTTTCTGTTCCTTTGGGTAGTGCCAGGCCCTGCTTTGTGACCCCTCCATGGGCGTTTGTGCTCCCTTGAACCTTGATCACAACCAGTTTGTGCAGCATGAAATAGACTACGTGCCCCTAAGTCTGAGTGTGCTGTAGCATGTGTTCAACTCTTGCAGTGCTTGAGGATGCCCTATGCACTAAGACTCTTATTTTAAGCTATGTGCATGAGTGATCAGTTCTGAATTCGAGCATTTGTATGTAATTTATAGTCTCATTTCTCAGTGCTCACATCCTCACTTTTAATGTTGCACTGATCTCTGCTTTATGCAATGCGTTGCTTGACATGGCATTGCTTCCTTGGCTTGGATCCTGCCCTGTACGAGTAAAATGGCTGATACCAGTCCTTTGATGGCATCATATCCTCTCCTAATGGAAGGCTCGACCCTTTGGATGCATCTGTGTAGTACAAAACAGCACAAGGTTAGAGACCCACCAGGAAAGCTCTGGGGGAAACAGGTGCTGCCAGACCAGCACAGGCCCTGGTAGCAGGACACCTTTGCTGTTTCTCATCGACACTCATTATCTGAGCACAGCTGTGCTTTGGCAGGTATTCTGCTGCCAGACCTGATTCATATGAGTTCAGGGGTCCCTGCATTATGGTCCTCTACACGTTGCAACCTCTCCCAGTTCTGGCTATTATGAGGTCCAAATCCTACCCTGCTAATTTGAGTCATTGCATCTGTCTGTCTTGCTTTTCCCATCTGCACAGCAGAGACAGACACCAGCCTGTTTTGTAAAGTGCTTTGAGAATTACTGGTAAAAAATGTTATTGCTGTGTTGTTATTTATGGTTCTTTGCTCTTCAGCTTGTACAAAATCTGGTTTTAGTTTTGATAGGCTTATCATTGTCCCTGGGAAATCTCAGGCTCCAAAACATTACTTGGACTTTGAGGTAACTTACTTTTTAGGCAGAAAGCACAGTTTATGGGAAAACTCACTGTAGTTTTGATGTATGAAATAGCAGCCTGTTATGGGATGTGACCGTTCTTTGCAGTTAGCCATTAAATACCATCGGAGAGGACTGAACAAGCATAAAATGCGTCTTCTCTTTGTGTCACTAACATGTTCAGAAGTGAAGAGCAATTTAAAAGCATATGTTGCACATGAAACTTGAAGTGCATGGTATTTCAAAGATGGCTTTGCCAGATCAATACTTACCGTTTGCATTTTCTTCTTCAGCTCTGCGTTGGCGCGCTGGTACGCTTCAGCCACAGCATTTAGGTAATAGATGGCGAGGCTACAAAAACAAATGTGTTGCTGTAGTGATAGGATCAGGGGAGAGAGAAAGTTTCACAAGGAGGGGATATTTAATTTTTGCCTACCTTCTAATACCTAGTTTTCCCACCAGCTGTCTCCAAACTGCCTTTAGCGGCTCAAGGCTTAGGATGGTCATGGTCAGCTAAGATGGGCTGAGCCAGTCCAGTAGCCCAGTTCTGCTCAAACAGAAGAAAAATGACCATCCTGCCCTCCTGCCTCCCCTTTGGCTGGCCATGGACTCCCTCTGCTTCCTTTGCACCAGCCTTGAAAACCAACTCAGCAGATAAAACACATGGCTTTCTGCCATGGCTCAAAGCCAAAACCCTGGCCTGGGAGACAAGACAGGTACCAGGTTACACAGGGACCTTAGAAAAAACTAGGAAACCAGGAAAATGGTGGCAGAGCAGGGCCCTGAACCCTGTCCTGAAAAGCACATTGCTCAAGACACTTTCCTCCTTCTTGCTGGGCCAGGACCAGCTGTTTCCTGCATCCCGGGAAGGAAGGGCCCATCAGGAGCGAGCAGAGTTGGGAACCAAGGGCAAGCAAAAGCCAGGTCAGAGAAGAGCCACTGGCTTTTGTTTCAATCCCTTCCTCTGCAAAAAGGGCATGCTAAAGCCAGGGGAAAACCGAGCCAAGCTGGAGGGAACTGAAAGGCGAGTGGGATGGGAGAGGGCGTGCTGGCAGCCAGCCCTTGGCGCACTGGGAGGTGAGTGTTTTAAAACATGCCCAAATGTCTGGGGCTGTCTTGTCACTGCTGCCACTTGCCAGTCAGCAATATTTTGGTTGTCAAAAATGTCTCCTCCTGCTTTTGTAGAAAGCTTTTATTCGTCTAAATTAGAAACATCATCTGCTCAGTGACTCTGAGCAATTCCCAGGAAAAGCACCAGCCATTCATTTCACCACTTTTGTTGTTTGTTTTTTTTTTAAAGTAAAATAGAAAATTCTCTTGTTAAAAAGAAAAAAAAGAAAGGGCAGACTGGAAAAAAAAATTTCCTGATAGGTCATAACCTGCTTGTGTGGGTCCGGCCCAGGTACAGCATCCTCAAACCAGGCTCGAAGATTTTGTCAGCAGAATGCCTGACTCTAAGCCCAGCAAGGCACTGTGTACTGGTATATTGGTTTCCAGGTGGGAGATCAGGAAGGGGTACTTAGGATGGCCTTTCTTGAGGCTTTTTGCAGGGGTCTGTCTAGAGGAAACACATTTGCTTCCTTTTGCCTAGTATTTTGCCAAAACTTTGATCTTGGTGATCTGGGTTCTCTGCCCTGCAAAAACCTCTTGGAAATTGTTATTTTTGTTCTTCTGTAAGGATGTGATAGTTTTATTTCTCCTATGTTATCAAACTCATTGCCTAGGAAACATTACTTTGTAATCAGGGCTTTGGCTGCTCTACCATTTTTGTGGTGACCAGCCAGGATGTAAGTGCTTGGAGCAACCCTGTTTTCATAAAGATAACTAGAATTGCCTATTCAAAGCCATCTGGGATGCCATGCACTTTGTTTCTGAGCTGCATTCTCAAGTTCATTGAGTAACTGAACAAATCTGTTTCCATTCCTTTTTCAGTCCTTTCTCACCCTCTGCGTTAGCGGCCAGTATCATCTCCACCCACCACATGTGGATGGAGATGATGCCGACTCCTATGTTTAATGGGGCATTGATGGGAAGCGTGTGAAATCACCAGGTCCCTTTCC
This sequence comes from Pandion haliaetus, assembly GCA_013401275.1. Classification (NCBI taxonomy): domain Eukaryota; kingdom Metazoa; phylum Chordata; class Aves; order Accipitriformes; family Pandionidae; genus Pandion; species Pandion haliaetus. The sequence goes on along the minus strand of VYZV01027757.1, from coordinate 157,133 downwards.
CAAACACCGTGAGATATAAGCCTGCTCTGTCTGCAGGCTAAGCCTGAGCTTCCTCTGTCCTTGGTTTACTGCAGGTTTATTCTTCAAGGGAGGTTGAGTTTGTCCAGGATTGAACTGCCCTTAAGGGATCTTGGGAGGGACAGGGGAAAGGGACAGTGCCACATAAAGGGGATTTGGGGGGATGCCTTTGTTGCGGTCCAAATCTGCAGGTAGTCAGGCAGATTTGGACTGGGTTGTTCAGGCCAAGCCTCAGCAATGCTGAAGTAGCCTGGGTGAGCCTCCAAGGTGCATGCCAGTGTCCTGGGCAGTTCCTATGGGTGTGCTAGGTTTGCTGTTGAATTCCTGATTCACACTGCTAGTGCTGGTTCCCAGAAAAGGCAGAGCAAAGCCAGGTCCTGGTCTGACTGTGAGCAGCAGCATGAGGAACTGTAAACTTTGCTGGGAAATTCGAGTAAGCATTAGCAAATGGAGTTTATCCATGTTCAGTGGGGTTCTTTAGCTCTGCTTGCCTCTAAAATGAGCCTGGGGATGCACCCCTCATGCTTGAGCTGTTTAGCATGGATGCTGCGTGGCCCTGGCACCCCTCTTCTCTGTTTTACTGCTCCTCCAGAGCTGGGGAGAAAGCGTGGGTCACTGTCTGCACAGCAGTTTTAAACTTTTTCTCCTTCTCTTTGATGCAGTACTGTGCTCCTAGCTTCTGCCAGGAACCTCTGCAAGCCATAGATTGAAATCCTGCTCCTGACCCAAGTGGCATTAGGTTATGCGCCCGTGTGCACAATATCTCTCTTCTTGCTGTTTATTTCCTTTCCCCCTGTCCTTGGGCAGCTAGAAGCAGGACAGTAAGTTTGACACCCGTGTCACCCACTGGACCCCATCATTGTTTGGGACCAGAAGCCAAGAACAGAAATAAATAGAAGAGGCATTTTGGATTGCACCTGGAAAAAGAGAAGGGGTTATCACGCCTAGAGAACATGACTTAATTCAGTCCATAGAAGCAGAAAATACTTTTTTTTGAGTGTCTGCCATCAAAATCAACAGGCTGTCCATTTACGATCCACCTGTCGCTCTTTGTAGAGACTATTTTTTATTTAAGCTGCATTGTAGGTTGCCTTGCCTGCTACTTTGAGAGCTGCTGGCTCTCTGCTCATCAGGACCAAGTGAAGCTTTTACATTTCCCAGGTTTTAATCTCTTAGCAAGCTGGATGGGGATCAGCGTAAAGACTAGTTCCAGCTTGACCCTGTCTACCTGTCTGCACCACAGCAGAAGCTGAAGACTTTCAGGAAGAAGGCAGGAAACTGGGGACTTGCTAAATATGCTTCCCTCAACTGAAAACTTTCTGAGAGGAGAAAGGGATCCAAACCTTAGCTACCATACAAGGATGTTTCCTATGATTTTGTCTAGGGTTATCCCAGGAAAAGTTTGCATGCACATAGCAAGCAGCTTTTCTGCAAGACACCTGATGCTCTTGGGGCATGCGAGAGGGGTTTGGGACAGAGACAAAATGGTGTCTTGAGGAGAGGTGGACCGATGGGAAGGCTGTGATGTGGGAATAGCCCAGATTGGGAAGGGGTGATAAAAGATGTCTCTTCAGCAGATAAACTGGATTTCTGCTGTTCCCTGTCCTGGCTGTCAGTGGAGGAAATGGCAGGAGATTGTCGCTGAACAAAACATTATTTTCAAAAGTCTACTGCTCTCCCACCACCTTTTTTGGAGGATTGCATCAAAGCCTCAGAAACCTGACCTGCAGCCCTTTTCTAAGGGTCATCCATTTGGGGTGGATTAGTTCTGCAATCTTCATCTCGTGTTTGCGTTAGCATCTGCTGGTGCTACTGTGGAGCCTGCAGGAATAGAGCTAATAACTCAATAATATACTTGGCTGTACTAGGGATGTAGCGTGAGACTTCTTTGCTGCGTGTACCTGATCTGATTCTTCTAAGTGTAGGATCTGTCTGCATGAATTACAGTATCTGATCATCTTTATTTAAGTTAAAATGTGTAAGTACTTCGAGGCAGGTAGAGGGATGACAGGTTATTTTCAGTTTAATTGGGATTTTCTCAGGCTGTTTCTATAAGAAACTTTGTAACATGGGAACTTGTATTTAATTTAGTTTAATGGCATTATCTTCAGTGTAACCTATTTAGAATGAACCATCACGGTGCCCAAGAGTGGCTGTACTGGATCAGCCCGGAGGCCCATCTCCAATATGTGTGTAAGAGTTAGAGCAGGCAAACATATGTAATATGCTCCCCAACCCTCTCCCTGCCTCCCACTGTTTAGTCTGGAGTGTTTGGAGCTGCCTATAAAATTTGGCTACAGCTCTCCCACTCATTTTGATAGCTATAGAAACCTCGAGAACAATGCCAAAAATATCTTTTTAAAAAAGAAAAGAGAACTGCCCTGGTCCTAGTGCTACTGAAGGTGCTAGGGATTTAAGTGTGGTTTCAAAGCTGAAATGATCAGACAGCACTGAAACAAATTCCAGGTGTGTTATTTGGAAAAATAAAAAAACCCAAACAACAAAACCCCTCCAATAACCCAAACAAAACTCCCATCTCTTCCTATTTTGGGAATGTGTAATTTTCGAATGCCCTGGCTTGGCAGTGCTGTAAATACCGCCAGCTGTGACAGAAATTGCTTCTCCAAAAGGCACCAGGCTCAGACTGTCCATTTATTTCCTGCTGGCTACTGAAAATTTTTCATATGGAAGCTGTGACAGCTTCAGTATCCACGAGGCCTCTGTCAGCAATGCTTTTCATCTACAAAGTTATGTTTAAGTGGGTCAGGTAATTAAATTTGGGGAAATTGGGTTGGGTGAAGGTGAGGGGGGTAGGGAGCATGTGTCTGTCCCAATCCAGGCTGTTATCTCAGGAGAAGCTGTATTTAGACCTCACTAACATCCCAGCGTTTGTTTTTTTTTTCCCAACCTCCTCCCCCCAGCCAGGCATGTAATATTGCAAGGAAAACTTACACCATGAGCAGAATTGCAGGTATGATCAGTCCTGGATTTGCCACGTAGCTGAAGATCTTGGCAACAAAAAGTGGGAAATCAAGCTCAATGGTCTCTTGAATGACTTCATACATCCTTTTCTTTCCACTGGAAAGACAAGCAGCCAGTTAAGAATATAGGTATTTCCTGGAGGGACAAAATAGCTCCTAAACTAACGATGCTAAGTAGCATGTTCCTTTTCTCTTTCAGTGAGTATTGGCTTGCTGTTGGCCACCAAGGATTTTGAAATGCCTTAATTGTAAATTATCTATTGGTCCATCCATTTCCCCCCCACCCCCCAAGCGACTGTAAGAATAATCTTTGCTAGGCTAACTTGCTCCTGGAGTTAATACATTTATTTCCACATGTGTGTCCCTTATGAGTTCTATTTACCACTCTGAAATGTATAAAAACCTACAGGTTGCAGTACCCATAAATTTCTGATCAATATCCTGTTAAATACAGCCTTTTCATGGTAGAGATGACTTTCCATATGCAAATTCCAGCTTTCTGAAATAATGAGCCAGCTTGAAGAGCTGCGAAGTAATGACAAAAATAGCAAGCTGTGATTATTGATTAATAGGAAACTTAGTGAAAGAGTCATTTCAAACGGGATTGATACAGAATACTCTCATCTGCTTTATGAAAGGAGAACAAATCTGTAAAAGGCTGGATTACATAATTGACCTTCTTCTCTCCTCAGCATCTCTGGGTCTGTGAATTCAACCCTACGAGTGCTGTTCCTCATATTTAAGCTTGTTGCCTCCTGGGATCTTGCAGGATTCTGCTCAGGAAGGTGTTGGATTCTGTCCTGATGATGAGAGTCAAGAAAAACAAACTTGGCTAAACGGTATCCCAACTTCATCACCTGCCTTAAGCCCAGGAGAGCTGAGCTTTCAGTCGAGCCGAGAGGTGTGCCAAGGGTCTGAATCAGGCTGAGTGGCTTTTGAAGGGTTGATTGGGAATTGAAATAGCTCTTTCACATTGCAGATTAGTCACTTCCAAATGACAGTGTGCGTGCAACAAGTTTCTTGTCAGATCTTCTGACATTGCCCGTTGACACCCGTCCTTGTTATAGAACTGAGGGGAATTTTGGTCTTTTGCCTGCTTCGCTGAGTCTTTTAGCTTTCTGTTGTCATTCTCCATTAGCAAGTGGATAACCTAAAACAGTGCATCTACAGGAACAATTTGTTCCAAGCTAGCTCCTTGCTGAGTCAGACTCAGCAGGCCCAGGAAATGGCATTACTCCATCAAATTAGGCTTTATTGGCATGTCAATCCGGTCCACTGAATGCTCTGCGCAGTGCTGATTCTATCCTAATTAAGAAAACAGAAGAGGTTTTTTTTTTTTTTTTTTTTTTAAAGCTGCAGCTCTTCAGGCTCAGACCTATCCATTTCCTGCTATTTTCCAACAAAATTCATCACATAAAATCCATCTTGGGCTGTGGCAGTTCTTGGCTCCGTGGAAGGTCTTAGAAGGAGGCTTTGGACCCATTTTGCTCCCACAATGTTTCAGAGAGCCTTATGGGTGCTCCTGTTGCTTTTTTTTTTTTACTGGGGGTTGCACCCTGCTGTCCTCTGGTGCTTTCATCAGTGTGTGTTGGGGAAACAGGATTTAACCAGATGTAGAATGGAGGCATTTCACCATCTCTGCTGGAGTCCAGCTCTTCTAAATTAATGAAAATAATCCCATGTATTAGAGAAAAAAAATGGTCTTTTTGGTGTTTTGCTAGTACCTGAACGGTCCGCAGTCAAAGGAGGGAGGCAGGGACATGATGGTGTAAGCCACAGGCAGGAGGCTGAGAAACAGGATCAAGAGCAAAAGTCCCATATAAAAATTATTAGACTTGGATGCTTTGAAGACTCGTTCATGAGGGACGTTGCTACTCATAACAGCCCAGCACTGAAAATACATGGAGGTTAACAAGCGCAGCACGTTTATACCCACAAGCCCTGGTGCGTAAAAGGATCCCATCCTGAAAAGGAAAGGAGAAGGACAGGCGGTATTTTTTTGACAGGTTGGAAGGCTTTTTATTTTCAGGAGGAGAACAAACAAGTATTCATGTGGTGGCAAATGAAGTCTGAGTGGGCTGGCTTGTGCTACCCCTCTGCTCCCAGAGGAGAAGCTGCCTGCATTCACATTAGGGTATGGTAACCATGCATTGCGGATAAGCGAGGTCTCAGACCCCTCAGCGGTCACAAAGAAAGATTTTTCAGATTGGGACAAAAATTGCTTGGAGATAGCTCCGAAAATGTCAGGTGATCATCACCAGCAGGGATAGACCCCCTTAAACCTGCAGGGATGTTGTAGTAGGGAAATGGGCAGAGATTATCAATCCACGGCAAAAGAAACCTTGGTCCCAGGGGAGGTGAGGGTGCCTTGTGCTGTTGCCTATTGCCACAGCAGGGCAGAAGAGCTCCTGTTTGCCTTCCCTTGGGGCGGTTTTGGGACGTGCCCCTCCTGCCCAACCTGCTCTAGCTGGCTCTGTTCCCACCCTTGCATTGACGTCTAAGCTCGCGGTGCCCCCAAACCCCTTTCTGATCTCTTCTCCCAGCACATGGACCGTCTTAGTACTTTTTTACCACTGGGAAAAAAATGACCTTATAAAAGTGAGTGGGGCAGGGTTTGTATGACTGATCGATCTCTCTTTCAGTTATGCCGCTGCTGCTCCTCTTGGATGAGTAAGCTGGCATTTTTAAATTTCCTCTTTTATAGTCAATCACAGAAAACCAAACAATCAGAAAAACCAAAAACCAAAGGTTATTCTAGCTGGCTTGGAAGCTTTCTAACTCCACTGGCAGGTTTTCTAAATAATGCAAAAAACAACCAAACAAAAAAAGGAAATATCTTACCAAATCATTCCCTGGTTGAAGACCAAACCCAAAACGTTGCCGCTAATGTCAAACTCGGCATAGGATGGCTGCATGGGGAAAGAAAGGAGAGTGTGTTGTTGCTAGAGGCACCTGCTATTCTTTGCTGGTGGGTATAAGGATGTTTATTTAAAGCTGGTATGAAGAGATATCTGGGAGGGCTCCTGCTGCACGCATACTGTTTGAATGACCAGCAGCACTGCACTGAAAGCAAACTTGGAGCTACCACACTGTGGGCTGCTGCTTCTCTCTTGGCTTGCTGAAAATTGGAAAGATATATGGAGGTGCTTAGAGTTGTTCTGTGTTTATTTCTCCCTGCTAATATAAAGCCAGCTGTGAGCAAAGGAGCCATGGCACGGGACTAGGTTTTATACTCCAGCTGGTGTATCTGGCTACGGACTTACAGTTCCACCCGGGTAAAATATTGAATGTTTAAACGGTGATAATGATGAGCTGGAGGGCAAATGCTACACCAGATATATCCATGTCCCCCGGTCTTGCAGCAGCAGGCTGCTGAAGAACAGAAACAGAGGACAAAGGGAGAGAAATATGAGGGAATACGTGACCTGGTGGGTATCTGGTGGCATTTTGCTCTGTGATAGCCAGTAGTTAAAATACTGCTTTATATGGAGAAACCTGTCTGATGTGGGTGCTAATGGTGGTAAGCTCAGAACAGGCTAGTCTAGTCTATTGACAGTATTTATTGTTTTATAAATTATTACTTTGTTAGGTTTGCCTATGATGAAGCTACTCTTTTTTCTACACATATCTGCTTTTGTGCACACAAAACTCGGATGACTTCTGGCAGGTTAAACCATGTGTGAAGTTTTTCTTTTACATTTCCTTGAAAAAAATGTTGTTTTGTTTTACTGCGCTGCAGAAAACACAGTTCAAAGAAATGATGGGTGATGCCCTTGTATGTTTGAAATGTCCTGTGCACTATGTCTGTTTCTCATGCAATTTGCATGCACTTAATACTGTCAGCAGTTCATAAAGTTGAGGTTTAAGATTTTTGTCTTTTATGATGAAAACTCGAAAGGAGCCTAGTCAGAGTCTTGCTTAGCTGACTGCTCACAGCTTTGGGAAGGGTTGGGTGCAAACATTACTTTCTTTGTTCTTTTGATTCTGGTCCATTTTCTACTTCAAATCTTTAGCTAGAGGTTAGTATTGGCTTCTTTTTCCTGTGAAAATAAAGACAACTTTCAGTGCCTGCTGCCCTCTGCCTTGAGTACTTCTGTGTGAGAAGGCTGGGTTAAACAAGATTTATTGAATAAATACATTAGAAAAACACATTATGCTGATGCCCATGGCTAGGTTCAATTAGATGGCTGTTACCAAACCACCTTTCACTCCTTTTTCATTCCTGGGCCGGGGAAAAAAAACCAACCCACTGCTACTTGAACACCAGTGAAGTAATACACATAGCACCAAGAAGAATACGCGAATCTCCCAAAAATATAGGAGAAAAAGATGAGGGAAGCCCACGGTGCTTTCTTCTTTCTGTAACTGCCACGGGAGCCACTTGGCATGAAAGGAGAGTTTTGCCTTTGCCAGATCACAGAGTGCCAACCCTCTAATACTGCCCATGTTATGGGCTGCAAATTAATGCTACTACTTAGTCCTAACAATAAGGGCCTCCCTTTGCTCCTTCGGAGCTCCCTGGGTTGGACTGCTCATTTGAAAAAGCTGACCTGCTGGAGCATGTTAGCCTGGTCATCCTCTGAGAGATGCTAAATGGGGTTTGTTTCTCAGTGCAAAATCACCTCACAGCCTGCCTGGGCTGATGCTGAATGCTAGGGGAAAGGAGAGAGGGAAGTGCAGAATAAGCCCTAAAGCAGCTTTTTGAAATTTCACTGAGAGGGGGAGGATGGATGTCCAGGAAATGTTGTGGTTTCTTTTTTTTTTCTGTACATCAAGGAAAGCCTGCAGGACAGAAGAGATTTCCAGCTATTTGTACAATGGAGATCTTAAGAGGGAAGAAAACCCCGTGTGGTATTTCTAAAGGTTGTTTTGAGGGAAGCATCTAA
>VYZV01027757.1:16831-149203 GCA_013401275.1 Pandion haliaetus | reverse complement strand
GGCAGCTAACAAAGTGAGAGGAGGACTTGGCCAGGAGGAGGAAACCAGAAGCTTCAACAAGACTGTGATCTGTAAGCACACATGATGGGAGCAATTTCATGCTGCTTGGCTGCCAGGGGAGTCCTCCAAGCTCTGAAATCCCTTGGCCACCCTGGGAAATGTCCTCTGCCTCCCCCAGAAGAAATACAAAGAGCTCCACAAGCAGCAAAATGCCTGTTGTGCCCCAACTGCCCTTGCTTGACCAGGCCCTTGTAGACACCTGCAAAGCCCTCCTCTTTTCTCTTCTCCAGACCACCCTGAAACTCTCCAGTATGACAGCTAGGCAGCTGGTGCACTGCTATAATTGTAATCCTGCAAGGTATTTCCACCTCTGTCTGAATCCATCTTTTTTTGTCACTTTTACTTGAAACAATGGACTTTTTTTTTTTTTTTTCTTTTTTCTTCATTATTTTCTTCAGTATTTGTGCAGCTCCAGTACTGGCTGCTTTGGTAATGTAGCCTTTATGAATACCAAAGAGTCCAGTGCTGTTGTGTGTTATGCATACGTGAGAGGGGAAGGAAACGCTCCTTGCTCCACTGTAGCAGAAGTAACACCAGTTTCCAGCATCGATTGGAAGATGGTGCTGTGAGTGAAGCGTGCTACTGCCTCTGGGGTGGGCAATAAAGAGGAAGGTCTAGGGCTTTGAAAAGAGGTATAGAAGGGCCCAAAGGTTTGGGGTTATAACAACTGAATCAACATCAGGTTAATTTTTTTTTTTAACTTGACTTCATGTCTTAAAGTCCTGAGGTAGGGGAGAGAACTGCATTTTTGTAGGGTTCTTTCTGGTGTGGAACTGATTGACCCAGAGAAGTGATGCAGAGACTACCTACACCAATTAAATTATCAGGCAAGACTGGAGGACCACTGGAAGTATTCAAAACCAATCTGTGTGTAGCATTTGACCAAATGGCCCTAAATTACTTCCATCTTCTCAGCTATAAGACACTGACTTACAAATCCAGCCTCTAGGTCCCAACACCAACAGTAATTCACAAATCTAACGAAGCAAGCTCGGATGAAATCTCCCACCAGGATGGTTATGTAGGTCACCAGGATATCAGACACGGTGAGCCTTACGAACTCCTGCAATTTAAAACAAGGAAAAAACATTTAGTTCCTAGAATTTCAGTAGCTCATTCAGGACTGTATTTTTTATTAAGCCATTTGTCTTTATATGATAGTAACCTTCAGAAAAGCATGTCATGAGCAAACTCCCTGCCTGTTTTCAAACACTTGGCAGTGCCTAAGCTTTACCTCTGCGCTTAGGAACCACGAGCTCCATTACAGCCGTTAGACCTGATAGTTGCTGTCAGCGTTGTTGACTGCGCTATAAGCTGTGGCAGCACAGAAAGCAGAAGCAGAATGTTAATGCTGCAATAATGCTAGTGTAAAGTGTACATATGCTGAGGGTAATTTTGATTGTGCATAGCTCTGCTATAGCTCGGCTCTGTAACCTTCATGTGGACTCCTGAGGAAATTGCGCAGTTAGAGACAAGAGCTGCGAGAAAGTGTAGAGAGGGGAGATGTGCAAGACAAGAAGGGTAAAATTGCAGGCCAAAGTGAGACTTGTAGGATGGAGATAGCTGGTGTCCCAAGGATTCAAAAGGAAAAACACTTACAAGAAAAGGTTTAAACGTCTGAGGGGAAAACCCAGGGATCTGGAGGATGACAGCTCAGCTGCACTGAGGATCAGTCTTTTCTGAGGGGCAACGGTGGCTGGTCTTTCCCCACTTGACTGAAAACCACTTGGCTAGTGAAGACCCCTTGGGTGTACACAGTAATGCATAGCTTCGTAAGCCCTAGCTATCTATAGCAGCCAATAAATAATTGCTTTTGCTTTTTAACTTGTGCGTAGTCTGGCTGCAGAACTTCTTGGTGCAAGGTGAAGGCTGCAGGGTGGATTTGTGGGGTGAAACTCTGAGGACTTGAAGGCCACCCTGCATGCATTTCAGGGAGTTATTTTGCCTAATTCTGCTCTTGTCCCATGGCCTCATGATAAGTTAAAATTTAGGACATGTCAGGAGTTCCTTGAGGCATGTCTTCTGGTTGGATTTTGCTGCAACGTGAACAGAAGTGCAGCAATAAGCAGAGAAGACAGGTTTGCTTCAAAGGCGCAGCTGTGATCAGAACGAAAACACGACACAGGCATGGCTGCAGACTACCTGCCTTTTGTGCTCTTGATGACAAGTGCCACAGAGCTGTGTGTGCCCTGGGCACTTTCAGCTGGGAATTTCATCACCATGGCTTGAGAACCGTGGCCAAGGACTTACACCGCCTTGGTGCTGCTCTGTGAGAGTCGGGAAAGGAGGTGTCATTTGCAAGGAAAACTTCAACCCTGGAAATGTTAAAAACATCAACAACAAAAAATTCCGCACCCCAAACCAGCTCAGAGTTTTACTATGTAGCGGATTTCTTACAATGCCAACAGTTGTCTCCCAGCAGGGTCCCCTGGGCACATCTGCAGGATCAAGGGGAGGTGGAGTGGCTGTGCTGCCGTTCCCTGCGGATGAGTTATGGTGGCCAAGCAGCGTCCAGTGCGTGACGTTCTTCACCACATCCTCTTCAGCCAGCTGCAATGAAGAGACCCCCCCCCAGCCAAAACCATCAGGAAATAGGGGTTCCAGAAGACATGCTTGGAGACACCCAAGGCATTGGGTTCCCCCCTCCTCCCTACCAGCACCTGCCATAGAAGCATCTGCCTACAACAGAGTTGTAGCGCTGGCAATAGCACAGAAACTCCATCCCTTTTGCCAGGAGCAGGGGAGCAGCAGCCCTTCCAGACCGAAAGCAGATCAGGGCACTGTGAATTTGGGGGAGCTAGCAGCCTGCTCCCTGCACGTGGAGGAGCCAGACCTCCTTCAAGACTCCTGTGTGCTGAGGGAGCCTCCACCCAGTCCTCCTTCCTCACTTTCTTCACAATTTTTCAGGGCAGAGCAAACCGCCCCAATTCTTCTCAGCTTAAAACAGTCATTTTTTCTGCGGATCACTTAGACGTTTATCCTTTCCTGCAGTTATCTGCCTGCAACATGCTACTGGGATAATGTTAAAGAGGGGAGGGCAGGGGAAGAGGATTATAAACTATATCCTCAGGGTCTGCGTTAATAGAAATTGCAAATGGTGTCAGATGGAGAAAAAAAATTGAATTACCCTAACATGCCATCATTATAGGAGACAATAGCCACTTTCTTTTCAGGGCTGTAAAGAGAAGCTGCAGACTCTCTGGAAACTCCTCTGGTTGGTGAGTCTCCCTGGGGTGCTGCAGCTGATGCTTGAGAGGATTGGGGACAGGGGAAGTGCCTACTGCAAAGGGGGTGGTCATCGCTGCTGGCTGTGGGGACGGGCTGTGCTCGCGCTCTGCTCTGGAAAATGTTAGCAAACGTGGCTTTTCGGCTCAGCTCTTACTTTTTCGTTGACATCATCCATCAAGGCCAACAAAAATGTGTAGAGGTTCCCAAGGAAAAGCGCAAAGATCCGCCCCAGCTGCCATTTCAGCCCGATGCGGGGATGGTAATTTTCTAGCGCAGCAATGGTTTCAAACAGTGGAGGGCAAAACATGCCCAGCAAGGACATCACAATTTCAACCTGCCACATGAGGAAAACAAGATTACTGCTAATAGTAACAGCAGCGACTATCTTTCTTTGAGCAGAGGGGGGACTGCCAGCAACTGGTTGGAGTTTCTGAAAGACTTATAAAGGGGAGGGAGCCAAAGCAAGCTCAGCTTCTGGCTTTGCTTAGCGTGCAGGCAGCACAGCATCAGCCTTCAGGGCTGGGTTGCACGGCTTACTCTTCCACTTTTGCTGTTATCACAAAGGGATGAGCTCTGAAGAATTCGTTCCCTGTCAGTTCAGACTCATGAATATTTAGGTTCCTCAAGTCCCTTGTAGTACTGCTTGTGTCAGCTCCGAGGTTCTTATTTTAGTTTCGGAGGAAGCGCAAGACTTGGCTTGTATGCATAAAGATAATTAATTGATGCTAATGTTTATTTTCCACGTTCAGCACCTTTGCTTTTGCAATAGGTAATTATGGATTTGAATGGAAGTGCATCAAGGACTCCATTTTGCAGCTCAAGAAAATATGTCCAAGTGGTATTTTTGTTCCTCTATATGGTGCGAGATGCTAAGTTGTACTATGGTCAATGAGGTCACTGGCAAGTCAGCGTTAGCTCAGGCATGACTTGCAGGCTCTATCTTTTTTTTACAGCCCATTGGCCTGCAGAGGACTGTGTCTGTACAGCTGCTGGCAGGCTCTGACTCACAGGTCTCTTTTTTTGTGCGTTTCTTTCCAGGAGAAGGAACAGTACGCAGAACTGTATATATTCAGAACTCAAGTTATCACCAGGAAAGTCTCGGACATTAAACTTTTTTTTTTTTTTTTTTTTAAATAGGATTCTTTTTTTCTTTGGGAAAAGTTCACTGAAATAAATCAAAGCATTCTGTGAGAAAGTGCTATCTCACTAATGTTTTCTGAGGGAATTATGAAAATGCATGGCTTTGAATTTAATTTGGCTTTGATATGTAAATACATGATAATGTAGTATACATTGAAATTAAACCTTTCCATAGGTTGNTTTTTTTTTTTTTTTTTTTGTGAAGAGCTTCAAGATTTGAACTTCTTATTCCAAAATCAGACAGAGAAAATTTTTTACAACTGAAATTTTTGCACGGGTTCTAAAATCTTATTCCCATAATTCAAGACGGATGATAAAGATCTGAGTTTAGCTTTATGTCTGATCATGGACATTTCTAACACTCAGAATGCTTTCTAGCACAACAGAGTTTGTAAGCGTTAATATGAAATTTGAGGTAGATTCTTTAGAAAATGGTCAGTGTTGTAAGTCCTGAAGACCCATTGGCTTTTATTGTGATTTATTTTTAAGAATATTTTCCTTTCTCTGCAAGAGTTGTTAATTTGCCCTGGAAAATCTCAGTGAGACCAATGTACTTCCCAGCTAACACAAGTATGAAGGTACTGAAGGGGGGCGTCCAGGCCCTGGTAGGGAATCCCTCTGCCTTGGATGCTGTCCTCAAGCTGCAGCAATGATTATGCTGATGTCCAAGGCAAGTTATCACAGCAGAAAACTGGAAGCAAAGTTCCCTTACCTCATTTCTTTCATACCACCCAACGTTTTGCATTTTGGAAAATGTCTGGGAGCGTTTCACCACAAAATAAATGAGGTAGCCACTCCCGCATAAGCAGCATATGATGAGGACGTTGGCCAAAACCCGCAGGAACCTCCTCAGGTGGATGTTCTCATCCTTGTTACTTTCTTGCTCGTCTACAATAGACTCCTGAAAAAACAGGGATGCTCACAGAATTGGAGTGAGTATCTCACAGCATTGAGCCTAAGGCACCATCAGATGTTTTTCCACCCTATGCTATTCTGGCTATATTGAACATGGTAGCTTGTGTCAAGTTCAAACTAAGCTTTATACAGACATCCCCGTTTGACGTCAAGTGGCAAACAGCCTGCCGTGTCCCAGGGGAATGTGGTGGGGGAGTTGTGCTCTGAAGTAAAAGAAATTTTTTTCATATCCTAAAAAGGGGGTTAGAGTGACCCAGGGCACGGGAGCTGGAGCTGCCGTGGTTCAGTGCCATGTCCTGTTTGTACGGAGAGGTGCTTTACAGGTACCCAGATTTCCCCTTAAACCTCTGCCATGGTAGGCACTGGGAGCATCCCCAGAAGCAGACAGAGAAATGCTGGTTAGGGTTACCTTGAAGCTGGTGGTGATGGATGCAAACTTGTTGTCTGCTGTCTCTGGGTTGCCAATGAGGTAGTCCCAGCTGGTGAACATTTTCCAGCTGAAAATGAAGTTGTCATCATCCCCGTCTGCTGTATTTTCGTTGGCATTGCGTGCCATCCTGTGTAAGGATGTGTGCGGTAGACAAGGTCAGAGAGAGACCACCTGAGCCATCGTGTGTCCTTCAGCTTTGCAAACCAGTGCCAGTGGCTTGGGATTGCTGGTGGGTAAGGAAGGAGTGGGGTGACAGTTCTTGGGTGCAACTGTCTAACACGTGCTCTTGGACTTTAGGTTTAAGGAGGACTGAACTGTCAAATGGGGTCTTCAGGGCTATGCAAGTCTTGTATTAAAAACAGTAATGTAGAAAAAACTTAGCATAGGCGATTAAAGCAGGTTCAGGATTGTTTCCACCAGCTAGTGCATGAAGAAAGTCTGTTTACAGCACTTCTGGGTCCTAGGGTGCAGTATACGATTATGGCTACCTTTAGTTAGTTAAATTTAGTCAAAAACCACTGGTCTTGTCCAATACATGCACTGCAACAAAAAGTTTTAGTGAGACTTCAGTAGCTGCACAATGCTGGAGCCAGAGAGCTTGCAGCAAGTCATGCAGGGAGAGAAAAAGGATTATTCTTGTTAATCAGCGTAGGAGCAGATATGGCTTCTGCTGTTTCCTCTCTATTATTTGATCCCTGAAATCCTTCTGTAACTCCCGCTAGAGGTCCGAGCACCAGTCCCTCAAGGAAGGTGAGACAACAGGTGCTGCAATTTCATGGCAAATGTGCAGCAAATCCCCATGTCCCACTCCAGCCAAAGGCTCAAGAGGCCCTTTCTGCTGCACAGCAATAGGGCCTGTTTCAGCAGCACTACAAATCCATGGGCTTATTCTTTCTTGCAAGGGAAGGAAAACCTTTGCATGGTATGCCCTCCAGGCAGAGACAAGGGGTTTTATTTTTATATTTTTGGCTTTGTAGAGACCGTCTCAGCAGCAAGAAGTGCCTCGGCTGCATCCTTGGTGCCCTGGGGATGCTGCAGGGGACTCACCAGTGCTTGGGAACAGTGCACTAGGGGCCGAAAGATTGGGACCCCCCTTTAAAACTCCACTGATTGGTTTGGGGACGCAACAAAAGCAGTCTGGTAGCTTCTGGCTCTTTTCTGTACACCTTGCACGACCTATGTGACTCACATTGGCATTCAAGAATGGTTTTTTGCAATGAAAGGATGGGAAAAAGAGCCTTTGAAATTTACCGTAAGTAAAATCCTCCTTCATGTACAAAATCCACCTGTTTAAGGGCCCTGTAGTAATGTTGGAGGAAGGGTTGAAGTGATCCAGAGAGGCGGAGGAGGAGGGGGAAGAGGGCTGGAGAAGGAGGTGGCAGTGTTCAAAATAATGCATGTGAGCACATGGCTGAGGCAGGGGACTGGCCAGGTCTGCCCAGCCCACCAGCGCCAGGGTGGTGGGTGCTGAGGCCGATCACATGAACCCAGCAAGCATGAAGCTCCCTTTGCTCCCCCAGCTGTCCTGCCAAGGCTGGACTGAGCTGTGAGCCGTGCCCATGGAGGGGAAGCCAGCTGTGAGACACATCTGGGTGGATTTTGCAGAGAGGGCAATGCGAGCCGTACTTACGATCTTATAACAACCATCAGGCTGTAGCCAAATACGCTGATCCCAACCATGAAATATGCCATCGGTAGCCTGTATTTTAACCAGCCAATTGTCCGCTGGTTGTTATAGTAGCCATAAAAGAGTGCCGAGTATTTGATGTATCCCTGGAGGAAAAGCAAAAGCAAACCTTTGTGTAAGCTGTGCAGCTTTTCGTCTGTGGGAAGGAAGTTTCTGGTGAAAACTGAAGATTTAAAACAAGGAAAATCAACTTGGAAAAATTCTTAGTGTCTCATTCTCAGCTGTTTTCTGCCCTGTCACCTTTGAGACCTGTCCTCCTAAGAGCTTATCCTCCTAAGAGAGGGAGAAGAGGGAGAGCATGTCAGAGGACGCTGGCTCAAAACTAAAATGTAGTTTTTATCTATCACAGTTTCATCCCTCCCAGAAAAACCTCCTTATTGCTCTTTGTGGCTGTAGCCCACCTCCTTCTCTAAGCCAGTATCAAACACTCAGGTCTTGTAGAAATGCTGTGGTAAAGGAGTTTCCCACCATGATATGAGACTTTTCCTTTCAGCTAGGAGGCAGCTGATGCTTGGTACCCTGCAGATGTCATTCCTTTTACTGGCTACCACCTGCAGAGCAAATATAAATAAAGACTAAAATAAAAGCATTACTTTCCTGTGGAAAGCAGAGCTCAGACACAATATCAACCATGTTGTCTCAAGTAGATTTATTTTTTGCTGTACAAACTGTTGGGCTTTCAATGAGTGTGCAGATCTCCTAATCTGTGTTAGCAATCTCTACCTATTTTTCTGTCATATCCCATCCAAGTTGATGTGTATCATGGTGTATAATCAGTCTGGCCATGATAGTTGAGCAAGCTCCCCTCTGATCAAGCCTTTGGAAAGACCAAAATAAAGACGTAACTTGAAGCTTGTATCAGAGGCTGTGTGATGGGTCTTGTTTAGAGACATTGAATAATTTACATGGGAAGGGACCTCTGGATGTCATCTAGTCAAGCCCCCTAAACAAAGCAGAGCCAATTTCAAAATTAAGTGCTGTGGCTCAGGGCCGTGTCCAGCTGAGTTTTGAAAATCTCCAAGGATGGAGATCCCACAACCTTTCTGGGCCTCTCTTCCAGTCGCTAACCACCTTCATTTAATCAATTGGACTAAGATCCCCCAAAGCACTAGGTTTTTCATTCCTAACCCAACATAAAGCTTTGGTATCCCTGGGTGCCACATCAGCTGTGTGTTTGCCCTGCACAAAGCACAGTGCCACAGGTACAGGACAACTCTGCACATGTTTCTGCCAGTGCTGCTGAGCCACTTGGGGAAATGCAGCAAGTTGGCAGCTGGCACAGCTGCTTGGGGCTCGTAGCATGTTATGTATAACATGTGCTGGGGAGGTGTAATGAAAAAAACCTTGTAAAATATAAAGATAGCGTTCCTGGAAGGCACTAGTGAAATTTTTTTCCCCATGTTGTAATCCCAAACCTTTGTCTTTTTGATTCATCAAATGGTGGGGATGGAAAAATGAGCTTCTCTGCTCACATCATCCAGTATGTTCTTTAGACTCCATTTGTGAGACATGGTGTCTGGTGTCCAAGTGAGATTTATTCCTTTCTACTCCTCTAGAAATCCATGATGTGACCTCCTTGCTGCCAAAGCATACATTTCCCTGGCTTCTCTCTCTTGAAATGTATTTTTCAGGATCATGATATTGACTCTTCATTTTATGCCTGCTCTGAAATATGTTTCCCCACTGCACCTCTCCTGTGGAGCATGCTGGAATAAGCATCTATTCATTTTCAAAGGGCAAGCCTCTGTGAAGGGCTTAATTTGACATCTTCTGGCTGCAGAGGGTATAGGTATAAATCGTTGCCCCATCACTGGAGATTACTTCTCAAGCTTGCATGATTGCTCCCTGGGTATGGGATGGGGACCTGTATGGCAGAGGGGTTCAGAAGATCAAGCCCCCGGAGGTGGCAAGGGAACGTAGATGTGTGTACCAGGCCATAGGCAGGAGACTGGCAGGTCATGGTAGACAGCTTTTCATACAATGGTACAACCTCATCCAAGAGCAAATGTCCTTACTGTTTTGTGTATAGTTTATGGTCTCCCAGACAAAATCAGCAGCTGCAGTTCAGCAATGCTCCTGCAGGGTTGTTTGTTTTGTTTTGGTTTTTTTTTGTTTTTTTCTGGATGAATATGTTTAAATGCTACTTCTTCTGTTTTTACAGTGTGCTGCTCAAATGAGCTTTTCATTCAGTGCAATGTTATTCAAAATGTTGCTAATTCAACTCTGAATTTTGGATTCTGGCAAGTGGATGAAAGTGCTGGGAGAGCAAGAGCTAGAAGGATCCTCAGCAGAAAATGGGTGGTGAATGAAGGTCTGGCCTTGTCAGGTTGCTGGACACACCAGTATTTGAAGCCTTATTTATATATTAATTTAAATAATCTGGCTTACATTAAAGTAGTTGTCAGGGTTTTTTTTAGCTGAGTAAATTGTGATGGGGTTTATTACAGAAGGACCAGGTCCCACGCTTGTAATACGTGGGCCAGCGCCAACAAACATTTAAAAAATATTTCCAGAAGCAGCAGCTTTGAAAGTCAGCTTCCAAGGTATCAGCTGCAGCAGAAACTCTTCACCCCCTGCACACATCTTTTGCTTTTTTGGGCCGTCCCCTAAAAACACTTAAGCTCCGGCTGCCTGGTTCAGAGCAGCTCTCATGTTTCACCTGCGTGCTGGCTGCCTTTCTAGTTGGAAGTAAAATGGCTCTTGTGCATACAAAATCTGTTGTTTTTTTCAGAATAAAATTCTACGTTATGAATGTGAGATGATGATATAGATTTCTGTAGATAATACAGCAGAAATATATTTATTGGGTGTTTTTTCCTCTGAAAAAGGAACCTTTTTTTGCCTGAGTTCACAAGGCAACTCTGTGAATGTGGTTTAAGTGAGTTGCACCAAGCTCATTACTGGGCAGTTTACATACAGTCACCTGCTTCTACCAATGCTCATAGAAAAACCTAACTTCAGCTTCTTGTGCTTCATGAATAAAAATACTGTGTAGGTAAAAGGACATGGGGTTCCTAAATCTGCTTTAACTTCCTTCAGTGCAGGACTCCACTGGCCTTAGTGGATTTTATTTTGTCCTGTTGCACCTCATTGACCCCAGACAGACACATTTCGGGTGGTGTTAGCCAGCTGTGTTGGGATGTGGTATGTCCCCTTTGGAATAAAAGTGCATCTGCTTTGCTCCTGCAAACCTGAGAACTATATGTCTGTGTGTGTTTGTGTGTATACACACATGTGTGACATATGCCAGCCAGCACATTTGTATATGGAAGTGGTTCAAATCCACATGCAGGTGCCTGCATGTGCACATGCTGTTTTGGCCAGAAATCTCTGAAGATCCACAAAGATTTCATGGCCGCAGGTGTCTTCATCTTCTGGAAGAAATAGGCACATTGCTGGTTTATCTTGGAACAAATTCATCCCTGTAGTGCCACTAACTTCTGAAGGGTTTTAAGGAGGTGTTCAACTGATCTCTTACGATTAGTGCTCCTGTGCTTACCTCAAAATCCCAAAGAACTGAAAAATCCATAGCTGTTGCTTGTTCAGCCCGGGGTACAGTTTTCCTTGGCATGCTCCCATATGGCATTCCCATCAGGACCTGATGAACATTAATAACAGTGATGCACGTATAGTATAACACACCGTGCAGGTTTTTTTTCTTAACAAGTCCCTTTTGGTTTGCTTTTGGTTGGTTTCTTTTTTGTTGATTTTAATACATATTTTATTGCTTAATACCAGAGCAGCAGTTTAAAGTATTTAGAATTAATTTCACCCAAATAACCAGAGGACTTCCCTTTACCTGGCAACATCCATTGCACAGGAAGTATTTTGCCAAGGAACTGTATCCCTCAATGAACAGCTCCAGTTTAAATGTCCTTAATTTAGCAAGAAGTTCTTTGCTTGAACTTCATGGGTCTGATGCAATAAAAGGATTAGCTTTATCTATTTATGCAGGACTCCTCCTTTGAGAGAAGTCAAGTGCACAGGGTCGAGCTTGCAGTATGTTGTGTATTATATAGTCTTGAATTGAAAAATGATCTCAAGGTGAGGTGAAGGGCAGTTAGGTTTGGACAAAATGATATAAAGAACAGTTTTCATGGCACAGCCTCTCCTGACAGCACCACGCAAAGCAGGTCTTGCAGCAAGTCCAGCAGCTATTGAAGTCCAGAGAGAGAACGTCAAGGGCTATGGAGAGTTAATAACATATTTACAAGCAGACTCTGGCTGGTGCCTATACCAAAATATCTCATTAACATTCATAGCCTAGAAAGGTTCTAGCATATAATCTATCACTTATTTTTTAGGGCTAATTAATTTCAAAGTCATTTATGATTAAATGTTTATTACCCAGCTACTCTCCGTATCGTAACAGCTCAGTAGGCAATGAGTGACAGTATGCATACTTTAAAGATGAAAGCTGTTTAGTCTTCTACCATATGCATAGTTCCTAACAAAATACATTTGTATTGTTCAGTGCTAATGGTTATATCTCTTCATCCTGTGAGGAAACAGTTTTCACTTTCAACAGTGTGAGGAACCACATTAAGGAGAACAAAAGCACGGTCCTCAGGAGAGACTCTGTGCTGCATTTTTGCTCCATAAAAATCTGCATTGAATAGAACAGATGCCACTGTCTGCAGACTGCACAGCCTTTAAAGACTGCACCGAGTAATTTAGCCAGACCTCTAATGGCTACATTAAAAAACTCTTCAATAAACAATCATATAAATTTGGCTATGAGATCCTTTTCCTTCTCCAAGAACAGCGAGAAATAGAAAAACTAAAAATAAAACTTTTCCTTGTGAATCATCTGAATTAGAAGTACAGAAAAGGGATATTTCTCAAACAAATGTTAGTTGGCAAAGTGCTGGGTAATTGTTTGTTCCTTCCCTTGATGGCTCCTCCTGTGGGGCTCTGCCCCTTGGAGGGCCCAAAAGGAAGGGTTTCTTAATCACTTTCAGAGCACTGCCCATTTCTTATGGCTCTTACAGACCTGAGCGTGTACCTAGGATTCATAGGCCATCTTTTTATCTTTAGTCAACAGGTAAAATGAGCCTTAAATTAGGCTTTTGAGCTCCTGTTTTAGCTGCTGGATGGGCAGGATCTTTG
Source organism: Pandion haliaetus (assembly GCA_013401275.1). Taxonomy (NCBI): domain Eukaryota; kingdom Metazoa; phylum Chordata; class Aves; order Accipitriformes; family Pandionidae; genus Pandion; species Pandion haliaetus. The sequence goes on along the minus strand of VYZV01027757.1, from coordinate 136,634 downwards.
ATAGCATTTTAGGTCTCCTGATTTCAATCTGACTTTTGCTCCTGTGTCAGTAACAGCCTTGTAAGCATGCTTTGTAAATAATTGTCCTTATGCATTTCATTTTTCTAAGGCACTGCCTGTTAGAAGACACTTGTTTGTGCTATTGATCTCATGTTTGTGTTAAGCAATGGGCAAGATATTACTGAAAGGAGAGTTAAGCGCTTACCTCCGGAATTATAACCAGTCCAAATATTAACCCAAAAAGGACGAGATTCATTCCGTACATCCATCGCAGAAATATGAAGTAGGAAGCGACTGAGGAGCCAAAGTGACCTTAAACCAGAAGATACTTCATGGTTAGGAGTTTAGGAGGGTTAAACTGTCCTCAGCAAGACCTGGACCCTTTACCCTCAGGTCTCCCCAGTGTGTTGCCCAAGACCCTCCCGACATTTCCCGCTGCTGATGGAGACAGCAAAGCCTGGAGCTGCCTGCTCCTTGTTCGGCACCGGTGCCTGGGGCGAGCAGAGTCCAGGGACCAGGGAGCTGAAGTCAAAGCTGTCTTACAAAATGTCTCACTGCCACCGCACAGCAACTTCCACTTACTCTCCACTTCTTTTATCTTCATCTCCCAGGGTATGCACTGGGTTTTAAAATTGTCAAAGTCTCTCTTAAATTTCACCCATTTCTGAAACAAGACAACATTACGGTGAGCAGAGAGGTGCGAAGAGGGAGGCTGCTTTGTCTGCAGGGCTTTCTAATGTCAGGGTTTGGTAGCATTGCTAGGAGTGGGTGTAAAGTCCAAAGCAAAAACTCTGGTCTGGGTCTGATCTTTTGGACTATTTCAGAAACTACCTTACATCCAAAAGCCCCCAACCCCAAGTGTTCACATTCATTATCTGAGTTTTAACCTTCTTGGTTTTGCTAAGAGTTTACCATACTACAGAGGGGTGGAAAATTCACACCTAGCTCTGGATTGAAAGAATTGGTGCAGAATCAACTCTATTTAAAACAAAATTTAATTTGATAAAATACTGAGCTTGAATTCTTCCACATCTGACCAGCGGCTAAACTCCCATTGATTTCCTCATCTCAGGCCTGGCTCTGTTTTTCACTTCTCAGTATAATCTCCATGACAACATGCAACTTGGCTACCAACTTCAGTCTTAAAACACAGAGTCATCATTCTCCCTGTTATCTCTCCATTACTGGGGAAGATGAAATTTTACAGGAGTCCACGGGGCAGTGCAAGAGGTTGACATGGCCTCTCTCCACTTTAGGGGTACCTTGTCTCACAGATCAAGGTTTTTGAGACTGCAACCAGAAAACCATGGTTTTCTCTGCTCTTGCAAACCATCCCTTGCTTCAGGGAAGGTTGCAATGAGATTCAGGTGGGGGGAAATTTCCCCCTGTTCTTTCTGTAATAGTCATAGATTTGAAGCTGGCTAGAATGTTTTTGAATGCAGGCAGGAAGTTTTATTCTGATTTCCTGGTGTCTCTTTTGCCAAATACAGGTTAATAAACTCTGCCAAAAAATGCTCTGAATACATAACCAGGTATCCAAGCTTTTCCCTGACACATTGCAGCACTTACCTTTGCCATCATCATCTTATATGCGTAGAACTTTTTGCCCTTCCCTTTTCCCAGAGCTCCTTCAAACTTCTCTACAAAAGCTTGCGCCTCCCTAATTCGAATATAAACAAGCAGGTTATTCAAACAGTGAAGGGGTCTTTAGCTTTTCACCTCTGCTTGCACCGGTGGGAAAGCAGCTGCGCTTGTCTGAAGGTGGGGGTTTGGTCTCTCTTCACACCCTGTGCTGCCTCTGGGGTCTTGGCTGCTATCTGCTAGTGGTGTTGCTGTGCCACGTCGAGCTCGCGTGCCCACCTGGGGCTAGCTAACAGGTCCCCAGAGCACTCCTGGTCATGCAGAGATGTTTCCCAAATCATGTTCCACATTTCTCCCTGGGTGTAGACCAAAAGCCTGCCTGTTCCTCTCACTTCAGAGCTCTCCCACCCCGGCATGCCTGCTATAACTTCTCTCTCCTGGTGCATTGGTCAAGAAGAAAATAACATTGTCTCATGAAACAAACTCCAAGAGGATGCAGCATTTCCATCCATCAACACTTCCCTGGATAAAGATCAGAGATGTGCAATTGGATACTCTCAGTGCCAGAGAAATGAGTGTACACTAGTCAGGAGTAAAATCAAGCTGCAAACTGAAATCAGTTTTAGAATAGGATTTTTAAGGCACATACAGAGGAAAGAACCTAGGTAGATGCTGTTAGAGTATGCTGAGTTTGTGAATAAAATTAGTGTATATTGGTGTTGATAATACGCCATGAGAAGAGATTAAATTTCAGGAGTTGGGACGTCCTTTGCAATCCTAAGCCTTTGGGAAAGATGGACTTCTACTTAGTAGAAATAGTTGGCTAGTTCAGCCCATAACTTGGGGAAAATCACCTGTGACTATTTGCAAACTTAAAGTGAGATTTCTAAGTCTTGAACATATTGTTTCACTCTGTGTTTCACATCCCTCATCTGTGCAGTGGGGATAATAATTTTTTGTCTCAGGGTTGAGTTTGTGCAGCCAAAATAACTAATGAATGTACGGCATTCTGACAGCCTTTCTGGAGACTCCTGCCCAAGCAGTGCAACCATTCTCTTTAGGTTCTTTAGCAGGTGGTAATGATTGCCATGGTTCAGAGATAAGATGAAAGGATGGAGGTAAGTTATCAAACATGATCCTAGGCAGAATTTTAGCCAGGATCCTACACCAAAGGGAAAATATGTCAGAAATAATACTGCTTTGCTTTTTTTTCTTTTCTTGCAGAACTTTGGACCTTTAGAGTCATAAGATTTTATTTGTAATGAGCTCAGGCCTGTAGCATGCCTGGAAGAGAGAAAAGCTGCTTTAATACAGTTTGCCTGTATAGATTTTTACCCAGATTTTTAGAAATAATTGGTAGTGTTCAAGGCTCCTGATTTTAATGGAAGATGGAGCAGGTCGTGGCCTTCAGGATGTAAGAGAGAAGCAGAGACACACAGTGACTGCCAGCCTTCTCAGCCTGGTCACTGCCGCTCTGAGCAGCCTCTTGGCAAACACAGAGGGGGGGCATCACCACTCCCTACGGGGCTGTCCATGCCTTGCAACACTATTTTGAAAGCTCTCCTGGTAGAAAGGGGATTCAGAGGATTTTTAATCAATAGAGCTGGGATTTGAATCATTGCCTTGACGTGGGAATGGTTTGTTACGAGCTGTTCCCTGTTGACCTGTGGGTTTTGATTTCCCTGGTCTGCCCTGCCCCACGACCCCCCATTGCCCTCCACTAAGGGGTCTCTGCACCTGCCTCAGTTGTTCCCACATTCAGTGTGGGCTGTGTGGCAATATTATCTTTGCTCCATAAAACTCTGCAAATAATACAGCTTTTTTTCCAAGCAGCCCCGTCTCAGGAGTGTGAAGTAACATGGCACTTCGTTGCTCTGATTTCTGTCTGACAATGGGAATGAATAAGCAAACCAGGGCACAGAGTTTGCTTTAACAAGCAGCCTGACAGTAGTGAGTCATTTGGTTTTAAATACAAGGGTAGAATGACCTGGCCATGGGTATCAGTTGAACAGATTTGCACCTTGTCCGTTCTTTTGTTACAGAGGCTGAAAATCAAATTCCACATTTTAACTCTCAGCATTTAAACCCAGACAGGCTGGCCAGGCTCTGCCAGTCGCTTTTTTCTGAGACTGGGGTGTTAGAGTAGCAGCAGCAAATAGGCAATTTCTAGGAAGGGCAGAGTACATCTGACAGTCAGCAAAGACCCCAGGGGTGTGGGGTCCCGGTGTGACGGTTACCTGAGCACCGAGAGCTTCTTCACCATCCTCCAGGGCTTGTTCCTCATGGTGGAAATCAGTTTTTTCTTTTGCTCCACCTGCTCCATCAGCATCGTGAGCTCTTCCTCTGACAGCGACTCCTCGTCAGATGAGTTGGAAGAAGCAGAAGTAGTACTGGGAGAGACACAAAATAAAGGGCACAAACCAGAAAAACTCGCAGGAGTTCGAGGGAAGGTCTTGCTTGGGGTGGGCACAGTGCTGCTGGCCCCTGAGGATCCCACTCTGATGTGGGCACAGTCCCTCACCGTCCCCCAGCTCGGTGTGATGCCAGCGCGGCCCCTTCGCGCTCAGGGCAAGGCTGCTGCCAGGCAGGATATTGAAGAAGCGATCACACCCCACCATAAGTCACCTGACGTTGTGCTTTGGACCATGCTTAGGCTACAGAAGCATCGCCTAGGGCTGCAGCTGGCTCTGGAGATATGTTTTTCATGCCTTCAGAATGAAATGGAAGATATGGGGAGAAGCAGAGGGTTGGGACAAGCAAGATTTGGACTTGAAAACATGAGAGATCCATTTTAAGCTGAATGTTTCCATAGATCAACCAAAAAATTGTGCCCAGACCTGAGTCGCTCAAGCTGTCTTATTTAAGAGTGCTTTTCTACCCTGAGCTGTAGGTGCTAGGACCCCACTACAGGCATGGATCTGACCCTGGCTGAGAAATGACAACGACAGAAGACCTTGGAAGCAGTTAGGTTGTGTGGCATTTTCCACTACCGTGTGCCACTGTTATACCTCTTTTGGGAGAGCAGTAACTTGCAGTCTATTGGTTTTGCAGTTCTGGCCCATACACCACTGGCATGTTGATCCCACTGCCAGTCTGATGCAAGGCACCATACTCAGGGATTGTTTAATTACCTGTTTCTCCTGTCTTTCTTCTGTTTGTTCTCCCCCTCCTTTGCTTTCTTATTTGTTTTCTTGTCTTTGTTTTCTGACTCCTTTTGATCTTTGGTAGGAGTCTTTTTGCCTCTCTCTCTGTGCTGGCTTCCTTCCTCTCCTGTCTTTTTTCCATCACTGTTTTTTCTTTGGTAGTTTTTTCTCCTAGAAGCTCTGTTTTGTTGGCTACAGCTGTCTTCCACTTTGCTCTCATCTTCTTTGTCTTTCTCTTGCTTTTTCCTTTCAAGTCTGCTTCCTCTGCTGGTTTCTCTGAGGGGCTGTTTCTTAGGTGTCTTGTCCTTTACATCGTCTTCTGCAAGGCATAAAAAACAAGTACTTTGAGAAATCCATGCTGGCAAAATAAGAATTCATCAGAAATGAATGAAGCCAGGATGCCTGATGCAAACCCCAGCGAAGTCAGCGAGAAGATGCCCGCTAACATCAGTGGGCTTTGCTTTATGTCCCATCCAAGAACCACATCCAACTCTTCAGTTATACAACTCCCATTTAAGATAGTCCAGCTCATTTTAACACATCAGTGACTTGCATGTGACCATAAGAAAATTGGAAATTAGTTACAAATGCAAAAGCCTATCCATCAGAGAGGACAGACAGATATCTTCCCAGCTGGTAAACACACCAGAGCAACAGAAACAGAAGTTGCAGTCGGTTATACAGTATGTAGTTAGCTTGTTGGTGCAATGTCTACTAGTAAAGTAAAAAAGTAAAAGATGTTTACTTTTCAAGGCTGGGGATGGAGGTCTTCTATTTATAGAGAGAAAAGGTGCAGCTTAGGCAGCACCCGGTTTTGTTTCTCTGGGTTTTCTTTTATATAGGAAGGTCCATATCCAGAGGAGAAAACCCCCAGATAGTCTCTGATGCACATTTCATTCTTTTTGGCATTGCAAACTAAAAACCTCTTTTGTCCAGAAGTCAGAAGTACTTCCAGTTTAAAGGACTGAAATGGAGCACGATTTAATTGCAGAATATTATGGAAAGGGGAAAAAAACATTCAAAAAACCCCCAAGTCTCTCCATCCCTTTTACCACCAAGTACATTAAAATCAATAGTAAGTTTTCCAGAGTCTTCTGGCTTCTAATTTTCCAAAATTTCTGGCTGGTGAAAAGAAAGTGTTCAAACAAACAAACAAATTTGTAATTTTGGCAGTTTTTTTTTCCCCAGGGTTGGAGAAATGGAAGAAGAAAATTGTGCTGGAATGGGATCCAGAGTGAAAAAAGAGCAACCTAAAAGGCAAGGAAAATAGAAGCAAGAAGTATTTGAGTATTTGCATTTTTGTTTTGGTGAAAAGTTAGAAATTAATAACAAGCAAGTAGTTTTTTCTTGCTAGTGGTAAAATTTAGTAGGTGGTGGCTGTCACACTGGGAATGAGAAGGAGCTTTCAACTCATTTCCTAGGAGCCATTAGGTAGGTTTCAGTGACTGTGTAATGGTCCATCTCAGCTGAATTTCAGTTAGTGATCTAGGTCAAAGGACCACCTACACTCTTTGGGATAATGTTCATTTTGGGCAGCCAACTATCATGGTTTTCATTTGCAACCTGTCAAATATTAGGTTAAATGTGGAGCATTCATTTATTACTTATGTCTTACTGCCTTGTTTGCCTGTATGGAAAAGGTGGATATGATTTAAAAGAAATAATCCCAGTCATTTGTTAATTAATTTTTCATATTTTATGGATTGTACAGACACGGTTGTGAACCATTTTTGCAGTAGCGTCTGCCTTCATATGACCTATCCAGTGCTGTTACAATCTTACCTCTTAGCTATGCTTCTTTATTTAGTGTTATAATCCTACCACTTAGCTATTTCTATTTATTTACTATACATAGAGGGTTAAAGATGTTTTTAATCCTGTCACTGGCTCTTCCCGACTTTCCTCACAGCCATCAGTCTGCCTCCAATCCATTTTCATTTTTATCTTCTCGTAGCCATGATTAATCAAGATACCAGTGTTTTATGGTCTAAACAGGCATTACAGGGAGGGCAAGCAGGACCTCGGTGTGGTGCGGGGCAGTTCCCAGCCCCGCATTGAGTGGTGCTTTACTGCGATTCCTGGTATGCTAGGGGTGACTGCCAAGGGATGGTGGCTCCGACAGCCTCCTGCTCTAGGAGCGTGGATGAAAGGGGACAGACTGCTTAAGATTGGTGGTTTACATATCACCAGTACAAACCTCAAGAGAAAAATCTGCTTGCTTACAAGCAGCTCATGAAACACTTTCTGTTGTAGAGCGAGTCACAAGCCAGAGAGAAAAAGAAAAGGTATCACCTCTTGTATTTCAAACAAGACCGCATATTTTAATGTCTACATTACCTTCACTCTCTGTGTCACTTTCGACTTGTCCATCAATCTCTATTCCGGCTGCAAGACAAAGAACAAGGAGTAATTGCATTTGTTTCTGGGATTTACACAAGCGATGCTTTACACAGCTAGCCCTTAAGTGCCAGCTGAGCTTGGCAGAACGTCCCTTATTGATTATACATTATATTCTTTTCCTACAGTGATGCTCTTAATATTTACTTTAGTTTGGCAGCTTGACAAAAGTTCCCTGCGTGAGCAAACAGAAATTGCGTGATCTTTGAGAGACACAAAATGGTGTGCTTGGAAAGTCCTGAGACGTTTTGTCAAGTGTTTGGCAGCATCCAAACTGAAATGGTCTCATAATGATACCAACCATCTTCCATGATGACTTGTAAAGCGCATTTCTTTTTCTTCCCCATGACAGCCTCCTGTCTTTTGCACAGACACTGTAGCTGCTGTGCTGTGCACGCACACCCCAATCACAGACAGGTTACTCTCTCTTCCAGTGCCCATGTGCTTGTCTTCTTGGCATTGCAGACAGACGGGCACGTCCAGCCGTTGGTGGCCTCTTGCTTGCAAGCCATGTGGGCAGGGGAGTGCAGGGAGGGGTGGGAGAGGCAGGGAAGACCTGGGCTCTGCCTCAGCCCACCCAAGTGCTTTCCCTTCTGCTCCCTTCTCCCTGTGAAAAAAGCATCTGTCGGCATTACATTGCATTTCATTATTTAAACATGAAGGAAAGCCCTTTGGTGGGTACTTGGTGGTATCGTATGAAACACAGACACAAGTCACGTCTGGTTCTGACATAAGCATGTGGCTGGAGGCTTTGAAAGGATCAATTTTCTTAATGCCATATTCTTTACTGACCTGCGTCAATCTGTGTAACCCTGTTAGTCGTTCTCCTGTGCCTTATTAAACCTCTCAGTTGGTAACCCCACGGGCAGGACTGTGGGTCACCTTTTGTCCTCCATGCGTGTCCTTTGTAGGGGACTCATGAGCTAATAGATGCAGCAAGGAGTCAGGAGTCAGGAGACCAGGATCTCTCTTTCCTTTGCGCCTTTATTCTACGTGACCTTTGCATACTCATTGCACTTGCTGGTAAAATAGGATAGATTTTCCTTCTAGGTGCTCTCAGGCTTAATTAATTAATGTGAGACCCTCATTCAGAAGGTCCTTTAGTACCGCAAAGTATTGTATTGCATGCTGCAGCTTACAGTCTTCCGATGGGCCAAGAATAGGTTTGTCTGAGCAATCTCCGGTGGAAAACCTGCGGCATCTGTCCTAGCTGTACCTTCCTCGCGGAGCTCGTGCATCCCCCAGCGCAGGGTTTCTCCTGCAGGTGTGCAAATTGCGCAGGGACGCTTTCTCAAGAGGAAAGCTTACCCTCATGCTGTCTCTGAGATCTGCTGTGGGCCCCTGGCTCGCGCAGGCATCCCCTTGGGGGACCTGGTGTGGTGACAGTACACAAAGGCTTTTTTCCAAGTGTTGGTGAGGAGACTTTCAATTCCCCCCTTCCCTCCCAAAAGAGAGAGGAACATTGTGGAGATCAACTTGAGGCTGCTGCCACCAGCGACTCTTGCAGACGACTCCTGCTCTGGGTCAGGCGCAGTGCCTGAGGAGGTGCCAGCCTGAATGGGAGACTCTCTGCTGCTTTTTGCTCGCTGAATTTTGGTCCAAAGGCACCTTTCAACTATTTTAAGTCTAATCCCGTGGCTTGTTTGATCTACCTTTGACTTTAGCTCAGCTTGCCTGAGCTAAATACATAATGTATGGTATGTGCCCATATATTATTAACAACTCTAACCCTACCAGTTCATTACACGGCATTTTCACTGTGTGTTCCCCACTCCAGTGGGTCTGACTGGGGCTGAAGACAGCAGCAGCGTTTTTGAAGGTCTTCCGAGTGAACAAGTTTCACCTATAACCTTATGTGTCAATGTGGTAGGTTGAGAAGTTGTTCCAAATGTGATCACTAGGTCATTGCATTAATACTGCTCCAGGCAAAATGGAGCAATTCGCAGTTGCTGGAGACTACTGGAACAGATTTTCTACATGCTGCTTCAGTTGCCTCAAGCCTCAGACCCTAAGCATGTCTTTCCCAAACAGAGGATCTAGGGACTTCATTTGTCTTGTTAAATGAAAGCCAGGTTGCTGGAGAATCAGGTGGTAAGAGGCAAAAGGGGTGTGGAGGCCCATCACACCCCCACAATACCATGCTCAGTGCTGGCACTGCTTCTGCCTCATGGCACCCTTCTTCTCACCAAGGCATACTCAGATGCTGTTTGCATGCTCAGGGTATGTTCATGTGAGGGTCTCATTGCCAGAGTTGAGTGTCCTGGTTTCTAGCCCGCCACATGGTCAGTAATTCACCCATCATCTGCGCTGGAGATGGGGCAGCCACAGGCTTCAGACCTACTTGTGCCACTTGACATGCCCATAGGTACCAAGTACACAATTTTGAAAAACAACAGGGAATGCAAATTCATTTTACTACCAAAATGTATGGCTGGGTAATACCTCTGTCTCCTGCTCTGAGTCGAAACACCTGTCCTTTGATTTCATAATCTGTTCACGGTGGTGGTGGCAAGGCAGGATGTTTTGATGGCAGTCACAGGGGCCCTGGGCACTCCTTGCCACGCGGGGGGAATGAGATCACCCTGCACCGTAGGAGGGGGTGATAGCTGGTGGGACCTAGCATATGGGACAGAGCAGGAATGGTAGCTGCAACATTGAATTATTCATGGGGGAAAAAAAACTTAAGGTGGGATATTCTACAAAATGCTGTATTTGAAGTAAGAAAAATGTACTTGCACGTCCTTTTAACACCCATCTTTCTTTGATGGTAGAAGGTGCTTCATTAAAGGAAACATAGATACAAAAACCTTGCAACAAGTCCCAAGCATAGCAGGCCTGGGAGAGCAACAAGACATCTTGTGTGCTGTGAGAGAGGCCACATGCGAGGACTTTCCATGTCCGTCTGTGTGCATCAAGCAAATGGCAGATCCTGAAATAGCTCCGGGTAGGGCTGACCTGAGCTTGCGTAGCTGTACAATGGGGAAATGCTGCCATTCTTCAGCACCAAGCGCGCTGCTGTCCTCAGCTTATGAGCCTGATTTTCCTAAGAGGATAAAGTGTCTTGCAGGGTTTATGATTCCTCAGGATTATGAATCGGGGGGGATTAATGGATTAGTCTTTTACCTCTGAGTTATTCCACACACAGTATGAATAAGTTATGCACAACCATGAGTCCAGCTATTACTTATGTAAATGTCAGACTTTGTACACAGAGTGTGAGCAATTCATAGAGTTGTGGTGCTAATTTTTTTGTCCTATGCTATTTAGTTTGTTTCTGCTTCTGTTGGTGACTAACACTATATAATTTGACAATTTTAACATACGAGGACATTGGACATCTCAGACACCTCCAAGTGTTAAATAAAAAGCAGTTGTGTTACGGAGAGAGGGTAACTGAATCCTGGAAGCACATACAACATGCTTCTAAATGCTTAATGAGCTAGTGTTTCTTCCTTTCTTGCTTTCTGATTAACATAGGGCTTTAGCTAATTAATCCATGGATTACATTTATTCAATATTCATCTCATCTATAAGTAATCTTTACTTGAGAAGGTTTTTCAGTAATAACAATAATACCGGACCTCTGTGTGTATATTTTGATGAGTGCCTAAAACTTGCAAATTGCCGGAGCCAACTTTAATGATATATCTGAGACAGACTTTTAAAAGTTAGAGATCAATTCTCAACACTGACTCGGTTCTGTTGGACTGCCTGTAAAAGAAAAGTAAATTTTTTTTAAAACAACATAATCGTGTTTTCCAGGATTTCTCAGGCATGCTTCATAAAACTGGATTCAGCTCAGCTGTGATCCAGCCTGGCTTTTGACCAAAATCTGGGTTTAACTTTGCAAAAAAAATATAATTCTGACTAAGCCATGGAAATCCAGCATAGGCTACATGTTAACCTGAGCTTGCAGGTATGCGGAGGTCATCCTCACCCTCATGTAATCTCTGCAATGCTGTAGTGTTTCTCTGGACTTTGGTACAAGGGTCTGGAGTGACCTCCGACAGAACAGCATGGAAACGCTCAGGAAGTAAGGACTCAGCAGCAGTGTTCACTGCAAACATGTGGGAAGACAGTCTCATTATTTTAACATAATCTGGAAAAGAAATTTTGCAGCTTTTTGCAGTCTCTGAAAATAACCCTCTGGCTCCCATCCAGAATGGTGGGTCTGGGCTATGGCTGGAGGCAGTAAAATGGTGCCAAATACATGTCCTGTGCTATTTGTGCAACGTAGACATTAGTTACTTGTGAGGACAATGCTGTCCCACTGGAAGAAATTGCGCGAGACTAATCTTGTGGTGTTCGGGATGCTCAACTCAGTGCCTTGCCAGCTCTTGCTTTGCCCGTGGAAATAACATTTATCTGAATAATCCCAACCCAAGGTGGGGAGCACGAGGTCCTGGGAGGCAGAGCTATTGCTTTTTTATTTCTTTCCTGTTGTAATTTCATAGTTTCCCAAGGAAATGTCATTTCTTTGGCTTTCACTCACCTCATGCCTCAAGGCACAGCTGGGAATTTCCCAGGAAGGAGCACAGCAAGCTCTGTACATGCTGTTAGTCCCTGTTTTAGCTGAAGAACAATTACTGCCAGAGGGCTGCTAATTCAGGTGGCCTGTCAGGAAGAATTAAACAAAAACAGGGGGAGGATATTCACTGGCAGGTCTTGGAGGTGTGCCAGCTCAGGGAGATATCTCTGAAAGTCAGATCAATCATAGGGTGCAGCCCCTCGGTCTTCTGCCGCTTCTTGGCCCAAAAGGCCAGCAATGAAAGGTGCAGTATGAGAAGATCAGGAGAAGAATGTCCTTTGCTGGAATTAAGCCTTTTTTGCTGCCTCCTGTCCAGCCCCTCCAGACACAGAGGGGATGCCGCTGCTGGATTTCCCCCTCTTTTGTTCTGGGTCTGAGGGGATTTCTGCAGGAAAAATTTCTTTCACTTTTGTCTAGAATCAATTTGCCTGAAAAAGAGGATTTTTTTTTTTTTTTTTAAGATAGAAAGGCAGAGGGAAAGCTGTCTGACAATCCAGTCATGGCAGGAGGATCTTGCATGCTTTTAACCTCTTCCTAAAATGCGCAAAGCTCCCAGAGGAGCTCTGCCTGCATCTGCACAAGCCAGACCCTCTGCTGCTACAAGCTCTTAGAGCTCTAGGACTTCCACGAGGCTCTGACAAGCTACACCAGCCATGGGTTTGTGCCAAATAACCCTAAACCTTCTGCTAGATCATGGACTCAGTGATGCCCAGGACTTTGAGGAGTCTCCCCATAAATCACATGCCAGAGTCAGAAGGTCCCTGCCTGTGTCAGAAGAGAAGAGGTGAGAGGGTGACTGGAAGTCAGAACTAGGATCTCTGTTTCAAATTATCTCAAGGCCCTATACACGGTTGATTTATATTGGAAAAACCACAAAACAACATGCTCTTGTGCCATTGTTAGAAATGTAAAGCCATATTATTGAAATGCTTTTGAATTATTTTTTTTTTTAGGTTTTCCAGGTAAGTTTTTAAAAAGAATAAAATGCAGCATAAAACCAGCATCATGGTAGTGCACAAAACTCACCTAGCATGAGAGTGAGCTAAGACAGAAGAGAAGCAATTTGTTCAGGGAAGAGAAATACAAGGATCTGGCATCTTAAGGGATTCTTTTAGTACATTTATATCATGCCACAGTAACCTGCTTCCTCCTTTGCCACAGTGTCAGATACTCCCTGAGTGATGGACAGATCCTACTCACAGGAGTCATACCCCTCTTCCATTCCCAAGAAAGCAGCATTGCTTGTGTGTATTTAGCTCCAGGTGTACTCCTAGCTAGCTGAGATCTGGCCCAGGTTAGGAGTGATGTAGCATCAGAATGTCTTTCAGCCCATGGATAGTTTCTCCACAGGCAAGGAGAGATGCGGTGATGTGGTAGGGGAAGCGTTCCAGGGGGGTGGCATCTTTCACGTGCAAGATGGGCTCGAGAAGAGAAGCGGATGGCTACCAGGCTTTCGTGGCAGGGGGCTGGAAGGGGTGGGTGATGCTCCATGCAGCTGAGATGAGCGAGCCCAGTGGCGGTGCAATGGGACCTCCCTCTTAGCAAATTCCTCCATTTCAGCAAATTTACCATCTCTTCTGGCAGAGGCAGCATACTTTATAAAGGAATAGGGTCTTGCCCTGTTTGAAACTGGTATTTATTTTTTTGTCCTTCACACTGTGCCTGCTTTCTCTCTCATTATTGAGTCAGCAGAGGTTTCATGATTCAGAAAGAAATCCAGTGTGGTAGACCAGACGTGATACTGAGTTAAAATATTACATTTAATGAAAGTCCTTTTTTAAGCTTGCCACAACCCCCATGGGTGTTTCTAGGGAGCAGTCTCTGCGTTTGTAAAACACCACTGCATTTCACACCCCAGTGACTCCGGTGGTGCCATACCCGTTTTATTAAGAGAAGATGCTCACCGTGCTCACCCCTGGGCTCCATGGGTCTTGTGGGGCTGGAGTTATAACCCAGGCTCTTCAAGGTGGCTGCCAGACTGAAAAACTGAGTGGAAAAAAAGGCCTCTTTGGTTAAACACAATCTGCATTTTAAATCCAAAGATTTTCTTATTGAAACTTTTAAAAAAATCCAAACAGACCACTAAAACCCCAAACCAAGGTTTGGGGCATTGGTGTTTTTTTTTTTATATGAAATATCATTCAGTTAAAATGCTGTCCTGTTCAGAAGCGAAGGGCCAAACTGGCAGAAGTGAGGATGAAGGGGAAGTGCATCCCTCCCACTGAGTGATGCCCTCCTCTTCACACAGCTGCCTGGGTCAGCCACTAGTTTTTTTTTTACAAAAGCCAAGTATGATTTTGCCTTCTGCCTGAATCTTTTCAAGGCTCTAATTCCCACGTGCACCACCACACGACACTTTGCAGGGAGGCCTGTGTCATTAGCTTCTCTTCAAGCTGGGTGACTTTCCTGAGGAAGTGGGAATGCTTTTGGGAAAACTGGGGAAAATTCTGGTTGAGGATGGCAATGGAAATGTTTTCCAAAAGTATCACAGGAGAGGACTTAGCAGAGCAGATTTATGGTTTCTGCAATTGCACCTGGATTCAAACCTTTCAGGTTTTCAGCCTCTAGAAAATATCATGGTGCAGCCCCTTGGCCCCAAAGCTCTCCCCTCCTCTGCTTCTCTGGGTGCTAAGATGGTGATTGTTGGGTGGGAGAGAGAGGCCCAGGGAGATGGATGCTAAATGTGTCCTAGCATCCCAATCAGCAAACGGCCAAAGGATTTCTCACGTCAGCCTCATCTGTATTAAAACCTGAAATCTTTACCTTCTGCTCTCTTAGGTAGAATTGGAACTACAGCCTCAAAAAGCAGAATAGAAGTGAAGAAAGCAAGAGAGGGTTTTGTGGGCTTAAACATTCATCATATCCTCAATTACATGCATACTGACATGCCAGGCCTTTTATAAGATTAGCTTCATATTGTGTAAGTCCTTAATAGAAGACTTTCTGTATTCTGTCTCTCTTTTTTTTAAGGACTAGTGCTAAACATCTTGCTATGGAAGGATATGCTTTCTTTCTTTTTTCTTTTTTTAATTTGTGTTTCCCTTGCTTAACATAATAGAGGTGAGGTTGGAATTCCCGCTTGGTAACAAAAGCAAATTGGAAAAATCTCTTAGGAGTATTAGCCTGAGGAATTTCACAGTCCCTTATCACAGGTATCTTTAGGAAAAGCCCCAAACTACTGGGAGAGGGGCTGGAAGGAAATAAACTCATTATTTCCCAACAGGGTGAGAAGATGAGGCATTCATCACAGCTGAGCTTGGCAAGTTAGGCAGTCTGTGCAGGAGGGCTGTGACTGCGATCTGAGGTCAGTAATTCAACTTAATAATAGAAAAATATTTAGATATGGAGCTAAAGTTATGCAAGCATGTAGGGATTTATTTTCAAGCTGCTGTGTAATTCAACTGACTTCAGCCATGCCATGTAAATGCTTTGTGTTAGGCATAGTTTCAGAAACTTGGTGAGTCTGGGTCTCTTACGGCACCCAAGGCAAGAAATGATACCCTGTTGCTTTCTGGTGTAATTCTACTGATGTGGAAAGATCTGTTTTAGAGGTACCTGGAGCCCTTGTTGCTCTGAGGAAAAAATTCTGGGCTGTCTCTCTAAATTGTTTTTAATTTGTTTTTATAATGTTTCTTTCTTTAAATGTACTACCAATGCACTTTATTATCAAATCTCAAGGCAACAGGCCAGCATGTGTTGAGAAAATCTTGTTAGATTCTCATTCATAGCAAAACACTCCCTAAGTTCAGTGGAAACTTTTGTTGTTTTGTCTTATGAACAAATTAAAGTGGCAAAGGAAGAAAATCCCCAACAAGTTATGTGCTTTTAAAGTGTAGTTATTTCCATGCTTATTATTAAAAATGACTGTGTATTATTAAATTGTGACTAATAAAAATGTAATGATAGATAAAGGCCTATCCTTTACCAGTCCAGAGTGTGTTGCTGATCTAATTGGCTTATGAAAAGTTATTGCTTTTATATGGGCTTTATTTAAAGTCACTGAGTATCTTCTGATGCATTTATTCCCTTTAGATGATTTGTGAGAAAGCTCCCTTTGTTTAGAGATGTAAAAAGAGGGTAATTTGTTACTAGTATTAATATGTGTGTGTACCTATATATGTGACTCTATATGTGCGAGTGTATACACATACATATATATATATATATCTTCTTTTATTCAAAGTATCATAGAGTCAGTAAGTTCTGGTAGGGCTGGGTGCTCTGAAACTTCATGTCCAGCATTAAGAGTATAATGTAAAATGGCCAGGACAGTAGCACATTCATATTGTTTCATGCTTACAAATATTGATGTTGACTTCATCTTCTGGAGGATTCAGGTTTTGAATTGGGTTAATCCAGTGTTAAAACTAAAACTGAGCTGTTATGAATGAGATTTTCAGTATCACAATGAGTGGATTTTTTGTGAAACTTCGAAATAAAAATTGAATGCAGGTGTGTCCAAACTTTTCCATCATCTTGGGCTTAGTTACCACCTGGGACAAATCATTATGTTCCAGCAGCTGAAGCAGGCTGGGGTTAGGCGGGCAAGGATGTTTCTGGTAAATACCTAAGAAACCTTGTGAAGTTCACTGGGCAGATTAGCCTTAATGTTATTGCTGAGCTCCTGTTGTTAAACTTGACTCATGTGATAGTGTAACAAGGTGAAATTTAGCCTGATGTTTTAAATTTTATCAAGTACATAGGCACTGGCCCAGTTCTTTAGGTGCTTCTTTGATCGGAGACTTTTGTGACAGGAACTTCATCTGTTAAATCACTGTTGAGTGTGTTTGAGATCAGGTGAAGTACATTGCCACGAAGATACAAGTGTAAAAGATAGGTTATTTAAGGAAGACAAAATCCTGTTGATTAAAATATTAACCTTCTATGTGGAATGCAGAATGGATTTTGGTTTTGTTGTTGCTTTTTCCTCTAACTGCATTGGCCTGTTCCTGGGGCAATTTCTTAGCAAGTGCTCATTTACGGTGTTGCTACGCAGTCACACTTCTGGCTTAATAATGTGCCTTCTGGTTTCTAGTTGCTTGCTATGACTGCAGGACTCTCATCAAAACCAGTATTAACTTGCTTTAGCCTTTGAAAAGAGAGAAAGAGCAATCTGTTTGTATTTATTAAGACCAAATGGACAAAGTCCTAAGAAACCTAGTCTGAACTTGGCTTGGACCCCATTTTGAGCAGGGGGTTGGACTAGAGACATCCTGAGGTGTCCCTTCAGCCTGAATGATCTTGGTTACTGAAAATGTCACGCTCTTGTGAGCTAATGGGAACTGTTCTGTAGGGCACAAAGGAGTGGCTGTTTAGGCTATTTAATCTAGACTATATAGTCTAAGCCTTTAGTTTGGGCTGAAGTTCTGAATCCTTCCTTTTCTTTGCAAAAAGGGTGTTAGTGTTCTCTCTATGTGACAGAGAGAAGTGCTGATGGCACCTGCTGTTTCCAACCTGAACTCTATTCTTGTCTCCCCTGAGCACCAGACTGTTTGTTTTCTTTGGCTTTATGGAATTTTAAAGAGCTTTCTCTAAACCTCATGCCTTTATGCATACGAAAGACCTTCCTTTCGACCTGCTAAACTCAGAGTCCCTCTGGGGTCTGCCTAAGACTCAAGCTTTTATCTGATTAAGTTATATTAAAATAGTTTCCAGTGTGTGGTATTTTAAGTTACCAGAATACTGCTGCTCATCTATTTTGTATTTCTATAGGGAAATATAAGCAAATTGTGCTGGGGGAGAAATCTAGCTTTATTCTTGTTTTGCTACAGGGAAACCGAGTCTGAAGGGTATCAAACTGTGAGCTCAAGAAGTTCAGTGATGGTCTTTAACTTTGGTCTTCTCACTCCCAGATTTGTGCTTTACCTGCATTTATTTGCAGTTTTTACCTCCCACCTTTGGTTTCATGAATGTGTCTTTCTGTAAAGTTTTGCACGCTGTGGCATGCTTGAGAGTATCAGCAGCAATTGCCGTTACATAGCATTTCACCAGTTACATTATCTATTCCTTTTCATGCCACGGATTGAATGTGAGAATGTGTTCCTCCTGCTAGAGATTTCTAAGCAGGACTGAATTCCTGTTTTTATTAAATTGCAATCTCTTAACCCAGAAATTCCTAGCACTGTTATTAGAATATTTCCCTGCTGAATAGGCCAGGGTGAGAATGCAAACTGGGTAGAGTGAAAACTTGAAGGGTATAGTTTAAAAAAAAAAAAAAACACAAACCACAGGCATTTCATTCAATTATTTTAACACAGGTTTTCTTTTTAATGAGAAATTTCTGCCTCTTTTTTTGTTTGGACAAAATAAAACAAAAAAAATCTGTTTCAGTTCAATTTAAATTGGTTAAGTTAAATTTTTTTTTTTCCAGTTCAACGTAACTCTTCTTTTCGCCCCTCTAAAATTTTAGGTAGTACTGAAGGGAAACATGACTCCAGATTTTAGTGTAAAATCTCCTTACGGTTTTAAGGAATGTAATAATCATTACACAAAGGTATCCACTTACCACAAAACAAAACCTAATTCTATGTGCTTATTTAAGCCAAATTATTCTGCTACAATTAACATGATATAGACTATGATGTATGGATCTGAGAAATATTTATCATAGAACCTTTAATATTTGACACTGATGGCCCTGCAGCATCCCAGTGGGCTTTTGCTTTTGACTCATGCCTCCCCCAGATGCTGCAAATCAGTACTGTCTCAAGAATTTATATATGACTTCTTGACATCATGTGGGTTTCATTACCTTGTCAAGTAAAAGGAAGATTCTTGCTGCTTCTTGGTGAATATAGAGCTGTATTACTGCACTCACTGATAATAACAAATTGGTAATTTACTGGGAATGAAATGTCACTACTATAAAAAAAATACAAATTATAAAAATTGGATTGCTCTGTCAAGAAATTTAGAGATTAAAGTGCCTATTTGAATATATATGTATGCAGACCTAATGGATGCAAGGCTACAAATGTAGAGGAGAGGGAATGATTACAGCAGTAGATTTGTGTAGTTATCAATCTACAAAAATCAAACAGCCAAGGCATTTTTAAAGGAAAATCAGGATATCATTAACAGGAGAGTAAGTAAGTTTTCAGACAAGATAAATGAAGATAAACTG
The DNA here is from genome assembly GCA_013401275.1 of Pandion haliaetus. NCBI lineage: Eukaryota > Metazoa > Chordata > Aves > Accipitriformes > Pandionidae > Pandion > Pandion haliaetus. Next base: position 117,862 of record VYZV01027757.1, on the reverse strand, counting down.
CGATATTTACCAGCTAAAAGGAGAATGCTTACGTTCAAAACTTCAGGCCCCTCCAAAGCTGCTTGGACAGATTTACACCTTCTAAAAGCATCTCAGTCGGCCAGTCTGTCTGTCTGAGGGGCCCTCCCAGGTCTCTACAGATAAAGTCCATCCTCTTCTTCACATAGCAGACTTCATTGCTGTATTTATTACCAGCAGCAGCTGCCAGGACAGAGTTCAGGCCGCTCTTCTTCACTCCCTTGAGTTTCTTACTAGCCTGACTTGGCTGGATCCATTTTTATTACTACTTGCAATTTTGAGGAACACAAGCAAAGACATCTATTTCAAAGAACATCCCTCTTTTTGGTATTTTTGTTTGTGCATAGTTTTAACAGAATGATCTTAGAAAAAAAAATTGCAAGAGCAAAAACAGGTAGCAGAAGTTGAAAGCACAATGAAGGTCCTGTGTGAAATCAGAAAACTCTCCTGGATGATATGTAAAGGGAAATTTTGAAAAGAATCTATTACTAAACGTCAGCTTTGTGAAAGATACAGGACAGGATGAAAAGAAGATTGCCTTGAGGAGACTGGACATTTGACTTTCAAAATTTGTAAACCATCACCTTTTAATAAAAAGGTAACTGGCGTATGTGTATATTTTTGTATTGACTAACACAAGCCAAAGTTAATGTATGTAAGACTGAAGCAGAAAAAGGCTATTATATTCTAAGCCATGAGCAAAATGAGTTGAAGAACTGTCCTCACCCCGGCAGTCAATGGCTGTCCTGGTTTTGGCTGGGATAGAGTTAATTGTCTTCCCAGTAGCTGGTACAGTGCTATGTTTTTGAGCTAGGTATGAGAAGAATGTGGATAACACACTGATGTTTTCAGTTGTTGCTGAGTAATGTTCAGTCTAAAGTCAAGGTTTTTCAGCCTTTGATGCCCAGCCAGCAAGAAAGCTGCAGGGGCACAAGAAGTTGGGAGGGAACACAGCCAGGGCAGCTGACCCAAAGTGGCCAACGGAGTATTCCATACCATGTGACGTTTAGGAACTGGTGGGGGGCATCGCTGCTCAGGGACTAACGGGTCCGTCAGTCGGCAGGTGGTGAGCAATTGCATTGTGCATCAACTGTATATTCCAATCCTTTTATTATTACTGTTGTCATTCCATTAGTGTTATTATTATCATTATTAGTTTCTTCTTTTCTGTTCTACTAAACCGTTCTTATCTCAACCCACGAGTTTTAGTTCTTTTCCCGATTTTCTCTCCCATCCCACTGGGTGGGGGGGGGAAGTGAGTGAGCAGCTGCGTGGTGCTTAGTTGCTGGCTGGGGTTAAACCACGACAATGGCACTTTACCATCACAAGCAACTCCATCAATAACAAATTACAAGTTTTCAATCCCCATGCCAAAAAGTAAGGTGTGCCACAAAAGCCCATGTACCACATCATTGTACTGGAGTGCAAGCAAGAGTACACTGGGGCACCTACTGGCTTTTCAGTATCATTTGGAGGAAATAAGCATGTTATGAAGTATTGGATTTTGTTAATTTGCTCGCAAAAAAGTATTGTGCTAGAGTGAAAGTGGTTGGCACAAAGTAGCCACGGGAAAACACACTATTGCGAGGAGCACTGCGATTACCTTCACAGTAAGCATGCAGCACTCGGCAATTCAGAGTGTAAAGCGTGAACATTAATGGGGACATGTACAATAGTACAGATGTAAGGATGTCTTGCGAGCTGGCCAGAAAGCTCTTGGCGTTTTTAATTTTGGTTTTCATAGTGATAGCAATGGGACATATTGTCCTTTTATCTGCATTTATTTCTTCCCGAGCTGCTTATCACGAGTTCTGGTACATGTACAACCAACTTGCTGTGATGTGAAATGCTTTGGAAATTCTTCTCAAGACTTGCAGAGATGCATAACAAAAAAGTTATTCTTCTGAGTTCTTGAAAATTCCTTGCTGCATGTAAATATGTGTGTGTGTGTATACACCTATGTATCATGCATGGGAAAATAATGATGTGATTGGTATGTAAGTATGAGGATCTAAATGATGCCTAAAGGTTCGAAGGTGTAAGTGAGCTTGCTGGACTGAACAGCAGAAGACCATTATCATTCCTATTCAGTGTTGGAAGCCTGGTCACATTCGTATCCACAGATAGCCATGCTGCCTTGCTTTGTTAGTTGTGTGTTTCCCCAGACAACTCTACTGCAGAAATGCTGACCAGAGCTGGGTTGGAGTGAATGCTGGTTTGAGTGCAGAGTAACGTCAGTGTTTTTGAGAGATATCATTAATATATTCAAGTCCATAGTTCAGCTAAGCCCTTTTGCTAATATTAGGAAAAACTATGGTCAAGCTTCCCAGCCTGAATTTAAATATGGGGCTAACACAAAACGAATCAGTTTCGTATACGGTCTGGAAAGCTGAGGGTATTAGTTCTCTCTAGGCACCGTAATACCACTGCAAGATTCGCACGCTTGCAAGTATCAATAAATTCACTTCCCACCACGATATGAAGCAGAGAAGTCACTTTATTCCCCAGAAGAAAGGAAAACTGAAGACAGGATTGCTGTTTTAATGGTGCTTGGGTACAGGGTGAGGCGTGGGCTGCCTTGGCCCCAGCAATGAGGATGTGGGTTTCTGCAAGCTGGCTGAGCAGGATTCACTCCGGGTCATTGCTGTCACCTCCGATGTGGCCTGTGTCTGACTTCTGTCTTCTTTCGAGACAGTTAGCAGAAATGCACAGCCTTTTCTCTCTGGCTGCGTTTTTTCTGGCTGACGTGTTGAATTTTAAATAAGCTATCTGGCTCTTCCTCCAGTTTACCGTGGAGGGAGTATTTGCGGCTTGATTATTGATGTTGTCTTCTGAAAATGGAATAGAAGTAATTGCAGTATCCCGTATTTCAAAATACAGGTTGTCTAGCGTGCCCTGTGAGGCACTTCCTTATTCTCAGTAGAGGAAAACTGAACCTCTGATCGTAGCTGAACTCATTTAATGCAGGTGCGTCTCTTTCTTGGGAGAAGTTTCTGCATGGCGCTTGCAGGTTAGAGAGAGAAAAGAGGAAAGTTTTGGAAAGACTCCTGCTACATCCTGATTTTCTTTCTTTCCCTCCCCAAATGTTTGAAAACAAATTATTTTCCGTTGTCTGTAGGTTCCACCATATTACGTCACAGAAAGATAACATATTGCATATATATACCCATGTTCATATCTGTGCATGGTGTTTAAAAAAAAAAAAGGCAAAAATGGCATGCTGAGGTACGGACCTTCATGCACAGACTTTTTACACTTTGTAATAGTACTAGTATCATCAATACTTTTCTGTTGTTACAGTACTGAGAAACCAAACCGGTTGGAAGTGTGCTGTGCTGGGAGCAGAACAAAAAATCTCTGCCCCAAAGAGATTCCAATCTTCTTCTAGTGTGTCCTGCGTGCTTGAAACACTCAGCCAGGTTTTTCCAGGTTTTGCCTGGGAGCTGTTCTGGCTGGCAGGAGGGAGGGCTGCTGGCAGAGGGGAGGACAGGGTCAGCCTGGGTGGCTGCTTTTGATGCAAAAGGCAGGATGGGGTTGTTTTACATGATGTGCTGGGAGAGGAGGAGATGGTATGGGACCTGCAGCGAAGGTGACAATAAGCTCACAGTAGCCAAGGCATGTGAAAATTAGCATTGTGGTTAATGGTCAGGTCCGCTGATAGAAGCTAGAGAAACTGGTCAAAATGAGAGGCAAGATTTCCTGAAAAACAAAACTAACCCAAGTCAAAACTTCTTTCAGTCGCCGGCTGTTTTCCTGTACCGTGCATCTTAGTCCATCATGACACTTTGGAAAGACTAAATTTCTTTAAAATCCTACTTCATCCTTCTTATCCAGCCATACAGATGATACAGTCTGATCTAAACTGGTCTCTGAGGCCTGGACAAAGAGGTATATCTCCATCACTACCGGCGGTTGAGGCTGAGTTGCACTAGGGCAGGATCTGCCCCATATCTGCAGGGGTGTAGGAGAAAGATTGCAGGCTGCTTTTCTGCGTATCGCAGATTTCCCGCTAGCACTAACTGTACCCTGGCCTTTGGCCGGGTGCTGAGCTCAGGGCTAAGCTACGGACGGTTTGTGATTAAATGTCCGAGGTCATGCACAGCAAAAGCAAGCGGTGCAGGTTTTGAAACACAGTGTTGATCATGCATGGGGACAAAACCATGGAAGAAAACAATAGTGAGTGAATTAAGGGTTAGGTCCTGATATCGGAGGGTGATGGGCTGCGGGGAGTTCGCCCAGCTCAAGGGGCTGCGTGCGTGATGCTGCCAGCACGGGACTGGGTGCTCTTCCCAAAGGGCAGCACGGAAGTCACTCCCTCTGCATTTTTCTTCCTCCCAAACTCAGGTGGCTACAGACTCACCTCCTCTGGTTCTGCCTGTATTCAAGCAGATGAGATCCAGAATTATTCTCTCGGTTATTGCGTAAACACTCATGGAGTGGCAATGTCCCCATGTATGGAGCGGTATCAGCCGTGCCTGCAACTGGCCAGCTGAGTGGAAAATAAACATCATCTGCATTAGGTGGAAATGGATGAAAACTGAAAATAATAATAAAAAAAACAAACAAAAAAAAGTGTGTTTGAAGAAGCACTGGTGTGTTTGATATTACACAGCAGTATGTACTGGCCACATCAGCATGGTGTGTACAGCTCTTGCTTGTGATAGCCTAGCTTTCACAGGGTTTTTCACAGGCCCACAAAGGTTATAGGCTTCTTGTTAGCTAACAAAACATGCTGTGTAGTTTAATTAGCTTCTTGGGGAGGGAAAATCCCCATGGATTTAAATTACAAGAAGACTCATGGATTTAAACAAATTCTGCAAACACAAAGCACATTTTTGGCTGGTCTCCCGACTTCTAGTTACATGTCATTGTTTTTGTCCCTCTTACCAGTGCTCCGTGCTGCCTCCCTGTGTTTTATAGTATGAAGGAAACAATGCTTCTACCTATAGTGGTTTGGGTTTTTTTTCTTTTTTTTAATCAGCTTTCTTGACTGCAGTTAGCAGAAGCTGCCACCTTTCTGCCCCACCACTTCCAATTTCTGTGTCCCGGGAGGAGGCTGCTACCCTGCTGACTCTGGCATGTCACCCCTGAAGCGGCATGCTGATCCTCCTCTGTGGGAACCCTTTCCTGAGAATCCCACTCGGTTCTTAAACATCTGGCATCAGATTATGTTTAACTGCTTTTTCAGCAGTTAAATCCAAAGTTGCCTGCCCCAGGAGGCTCAGAAAAAGCAGAGAGTGCATCCGTTAATTTTTCTTGGGCTGTATTGCTGCACCTTTATGGCAATCTGTTTCTTAATTATGAAATGCAATATCAAATATCCCTGCACACAGTGTAGGGACCGTGGAGCCCAGAGAGGTGTGTCCATCCCCATTGTCCTCTTCCTTTTGTGGTTCGTGTCAGAAACTACTCTTCAGTCTTGGATTTTGAGTGTTGCTTCTTGTAATCTGACCTCTGCTTCCAGATGAAGCATCAGAAGTTGGTTTTTTTCTCTGATTGATGGTTAAAAGTTTATTTTGTGGGGCATTCATTAGTACAGACACCTGACTTCAGTTTCACATTGTTTCTCTTTGAAATAGTTAATACCTAAGAGTCTGGTTGCGTACTCCAGAAAGAAGACTTATCTATGGGTCACTGAAAAAAGCTGAATATTTCTGTAGAAACCTGTATAAATGTAGCATAGGGTAAACTTTAGAAATACTCTCTGTGGGAATGGCAGAAATCCTGATTCTGTGCAGTTCCCAGATGATTAAGGGACAGCAGGTTTTCACAATTGGGATGATGTAAATTAATATGTATGAATGGGGAGGTGCTAAACAAGCAAAAATCCTACTGGAACCCTTCACAGAGGGCTCCCCACTGCAGCCAGAGGCTGAGGACCTCCCACCCCTGAAGAATGTCTCCTGGCAGAGGTCCCAATCCTGACCCTCAGAGTGGCAGGGATCAGTCCAGTTAAATGCTGGACAAATCATTATGATCCTTGAATCTGACTTTCCCTGTCATGTAATTTCATTTTACTTATTAATTAACGCCTAAATCTTTTGACTGAACTCAAGTATCTCTCTTCTGAAAAGCTAAGGACTTTGCAGAGTTAAGATCCTGCACGTTGCGAACCGCCTTGTTCCATCGAACAGAAATAAACTTTCTCTTTTCCTTTAGCCTGAATTTGGCTAGATTAATCCTGCTGTGACTGAACATTTTTTTAAAAACTTTCTCTGATAGATTGAGTTGGCCTGTAAATATATTTTGTGTTTTTCTTTGTAAGCCTGGAAATATTCTTACCAAATCAGGGCTAGATAAAGCTCTGGATACAGTCTGTATCTCTGTGCAGTCTGAACTGCACCTGTCTAAAGCTATAAGGTAGATTTGCTAGATCACAAATTATTATTTTCTGAACTTTTGCCAAGTAATGAAAATTCTTTGAAATATGGATGGAAGTGGTAAAAATCCTGTTGCACAGTCACCTTCACTGGTGTGTAATAGAAGTGTTTGCAGCTTATTTCGACTTGGGGTGTTCCTGTCCCAGACCCGCCTTTGCTGTCTTTATTAGCACATTATTTCCCACCTTCTTCGCAGCTTTGCTGGCCCCTCCGAGTCGGGTGCTGCGTGCATACAAAGCAGAGTGCGGGGGAACAGGAGGGTTACCCATGGCGTTGGCAGCCCAAGCTGGATACCTCTGAGGCAGTGAAACAGCCTGGGCACGAGTGCACTCCCTGGTCCTTGCAAGCACCTGTGCTTGTAGCCCCGGGTTTTTTTTTTTTAACATAATCTCTGGGGTTTTGCTAATGGTTCAAGTGGGTACTGCCAAGTGACTGAACTACCCCCCATATGAACTGTGTAGCATCCCCACAGGACAGTGAAGCTTTGGGCCAAATTCTGCTGTTAAACAACAGATTAAACCTAAAGCAGCTTTGGAGGAGAACCAAACTTTCAAATTTTAACCCCCTGCTGTCCTCACATCCTCTCTCATCCTTCTTTCTTATTATCTGACTTAATACAGGAGATAATCGTGTTCTTTTTGAGCCTGTGCTATGGAAACGGTGGTCAAGTTTTCTCTTCCCGTGACATGGAAAAGGAGCACCCTGCTCTTGCAGTGGGAAAGGCACAAAGGCTGCTTTCACACCCCTCTGCTGTCATGTCCTCAGTGCCACCTCACCGAGGCAAACTCGGTCCTTTAATCTAGGACTAAGTGGTAAATTGATGTGGAGGGCCATGAAGCAAGCTCGCAAATTAGTCTACTTAAAAGGTTGCGCATTACCTATTTGAAGATAATTGGACCATCATGACTAATTCATAGAATGATAAAATGTCGACAGGAAAAGAGCCATCCATCCTTTCCTTCTATTTTTAGATTAAATAGGAGGAAAGTCTGCTTTTTTTTTTTTTTTCCTTTCTATCCTAATGGATGTGATCATGAAACATGGATTTTTTTTTTTTTACATAAAAGGGTCTTTCTCAATTCTGTGCTATAAAGGCATGAATAAGGCCATGAACATCAAGAAGAAGCTTACTGTTGTTTATGTGGCCTTGTATGAGATGCCAAGGGCATCATTTCTGTTGCATCCCAGCCTTTTTCGGCAATGACGTACAAAAAAATTCATGCCACAGCTTTTTCTGCTGTGAACAGTGCAGCAATCATATGTGCAGGGAGAAGGCTTCTGTTATTCATACATTGGCTGCATCAAATTGATGACAACACTCTCATAAATGGATATGTCTTGCACAGCTCTGTTTCCATGACAGTAGCCAACGGAGGACTGTGCTGCAATGGGGATAATAAGGTAGCCTTTCTGTATGGAGCACCTTGATGCCCACAGTTATTCCCAGAGAATTTATTTCAGATTCCTAATTATTAGCCCTTCTGTGTGGTTCCAGAAATAAATACTGAAATATTTGATTATTCTTATAAAAGCATCCTGCTGTAAGAAAGAACTAGAAAATAATTTTCTTGTCCCTCTTTAATGACTCTCTGTAGGCTGATCCTTAGACATGATACAGAGCCTTCAATAGTCTGAAAGTCAGTGGAAAAGTGGAAGGAGGAAAGGAAGCAAAATAGCAAGAACCTGAAGTTTGTATGCCTTGGGGTCAAATAAGCAGTTTTGCTAGTAATCATTGGTATTAGATAAGCAGTGCGTGATATAAGGTATCAGTGACTTTCTTTCCTGTCTTATTTTTAATCATTCTATCATGTCCTAGAAGAACTGTGTGTTCAGCTGTATGAGCTGACTGAAATGCAAGTGAACAGTGGCAAACCAGTTTTGTCTTCGTTTGCTGAGTCAGTGGGCTGACTGATACACTACAAGACCTACCCTCTGTCAGCCCTTGGTTTGCTTCACACTTGCTAATGCTCTTGTACCAGCTGTCTCTGTGAAATAGATGTTCCCTTCTATTGAGTGGAAATTTACAGACCTGGGCACTAGCATGGGAAACCAAAAAAACCCCAGAAAACTCCTGTAGGTTAAGGTTTTTTGCAAGTCAAACTTTTTTTTTTTTCTTTCTTGTTTTTAAAAAGAACAACCCCGTTCAAGAACAAAAATAAGCTGAAGAAAGGAGTTTTCAGAAACCAGATTCACCCAAGGAAATTCTGGAGGCAGGAGGATAGACCCAAATATTTGCTTTCCAGCCTGAAAGCTAAGAATGAGCAAAAAGATATGAGCTGAAGAAAAATCTTACTTGAGAGCACCTAGGTTCACTTTTGAATATGCTCAGAAAACAAGATAACTCTTAAAAACCAGCCCTTCCAGCTTTTACCTGATCTGTGATGTCTTGGCAGGTGCGTGCTAAGCGAGTAGGGTGAACCTTTCATTTCCTTCCCTTCCCATTTTTCTGTATATGTTGTTTTCTGCCTCACTTCTCTGTACGTACAAACAGGCTTGCCATCCTCCCAGCTCCTGAACAAAACACATTTCCACAATAATCGATTCAAACCTGTCTAGTAACCTCTAGATGAGCTGTAGGGATTGGGTTTGCTTCAGGGTGCTGTGTTCCCCAAAGCTACACCGCTCCAGGCCAAGCTTCACTGGCTTCCCGCCGCCGACCTCTCCTCTCCCTGCAGTGTGGGACAGCACAAGCTCAGGCTGATAGAAAGCCCTTACCGTGTGCGCTGCCGACGTTTCGGACCCAGCAAAGCAGTCTGCTCCTGCCACAGCTCCCTCCCTCTGTATGCCTGCGAGCTTTGCCTTATCTCTCCTTACCCCCCAGTCCTGCGCCTGGCTGGCCTCCCCTTGCCTCCCAGCCTCGTAACCAGGTTTGACTCCTTGCGTCTTCCTTTCCCATATCCAGCAGCTCTCAGAGACTTCTATGTTTTTTTTTTTTTTAATTTTTTAAAATCCATTAACGTCTCCTCAATCTTTGTTGCATCTCTCCAGGCTCTGTGCTGTAATGTCTCTGATGTCCTCACATCTTTTCAATTCCAGCTATTCCAATTGATCTGTTTCTTCCTGCTGTTGCTTTTAAGATTTATTCTTCCCCTCGGCCTAGCCGCTGCTTTTTCAGCTTTAATACCTTTACTTCTTCCAAGCCAAGGCTTGTCTGATCTCCCTTGCTGTAATTCTTGCTGTGATTTCCTCTATCATCTCCCAAAAAACCATATCTTCACCTCCTTCCTCCCTGCCTGGTTTGAGGTCCCACTGCCCAGGCTCCCAGCACCTCTTGCCATGCCACCCCGCTGCCCGTAGCATGGATGGACAGTCAGACCTCCGCACACCATGCTCCTCTCCAATCTCCAAAGCCACCAGGGCGCCCGGCTGGCAAATCCCTTGGGTACCATAACCTGAAAATACGGCCGGATCCTGTGTCCTGCTCACATGGGCACAGGCAGCCCCTGGCAGGCTGCACGAGGCTGCGGTTAAGGGACTTGGACCTGCGTGAAAAAAGGGCTTGGGAAAAGCTTATGCCTCATAAAATTTTACTGGGAGACCAAAATTCCTCTGAAAGATCCTGCTCGTGAGTGTGAGTTTCCGTGTCTGTATGAGCGTTTTTCTCCTGTGTGTAGCCAGGAGCAAAGCGTGCTGCCTCTGCAGCCCAGCTGCACCTTTTCTCAGCCCTGCCACACCGATCCCCTGCTTTTTCTCTCTTTTCAGTGGCTAATTTCTAGAAGGAAAGTCTTGTATCTGGACTAGATTTTGCTTTTAACTTCCCAGCCAAACCAGCATCGCTGCTGCTTCTCACGTTTCTCGTTCGAGCCCGAGCGCTTTCCCCAGCCGCTGCGTGGGGCTGCAGCCCAGCGATGCCACTCGCCAGTGTGTTGCAGCCCTTTCCTCCTTTCTCCCGGTGTGGAGAGGACACCTCCGTGGGGATAAAGCCCTATCGTGAGCCAGAGGCTAGCCCGTGACGGGTTGTGGCATGCCCCTGATTTCCCTGAGTGCTGCCCTGCCCGCCACCCCAAGACAGCCCGCCGTCTTCCCTTTTTCTGGTGTTTCTCTTCCCAAGATGCAGAGCCTGCTTATCAGCCCATGCAACTTGACTGCTATTAGAACAATGGGGAGCTGTGCTGATTTACACCTCCTAAGGAGCCAGCCCGTCCTGCTGGCATATTAAGTGATGAAAATATCAAAAGTGGTTGACTTTTTCTACTCAGAGCTGCCGTAATTTTCTGTAGTGATGCGAGATCCCTTTTTATTTATTTGTTTGTTTGTTTTGTTTTGTAGTGTTTGAGGGTTATTTGCCCTAATTAGTGTTAGACAGCTTGATCTGTGAATGCTGAAGGTGAATTCGCTTCCCACCGATGCCAGGTTTAATGTAGCACAATTAAGAAAAAAGCAGGGAGGCATCTCCACCCTTGCGCAGCGTTGATGCAAAAGGAGCGGGGTTCCACTGGGGACCCAGCCAGCAGCACAAAACGGGGTGCTCCCTTGCATGGTTCATCTGAAAGTGCTTCAGGGCAGCATCAGCACCAGGTCCGCCGCGGTGGCCGTCCCCTGGGGCAGGCAGGTGGGCATCCCCTGCACTGCACCCATTGCTCTCCCCGTGGACACCACGGGAGGTGTGTTTTGAAGCAGTTGGACACAGAGCGGATCGTCACTTATGTCAGGGTGAAATGAAAGGAAATCAGTCTCTGAGGGGCAGCTGTGTGAACATATATATTCCTTTAAATAAAGAGCTCGTGTTATGAGAGCAAGTGATGCCATAGGTAGGGAGTGATGGGCTCGTTGCCATGGGAACTACTCTTTCTACTTGAATAGCAAAATCAATAATTGCCTAAAACCTCCACTGTACGTTTGGAGTTTGGTCCCTTTTTATCATGTAGGTTTTGTGAGAGGGGATATGACGGATTCTGCAAGAAAACAAAATCTCTGTGGGTGCTCTGCGCTGTTCCCTGCCCGTCTCAGGCTCTGCGAGGTGCTATGTTGATGCCATACCTTAATTTAAATAGACGGAGACTTTACCCTGCCACACTGAAGGCCTAATCCTGTAACCCTTGCCTTTCTCTTAGGGGAGCAAAGCCCATGCTCCCAGGAATGGTAACCAAAATACCAGCTGGACTATTAACGCTGGTCAAAATTGCTTGCATCGGTGAAGACTATGTAGTCTGAACACAATGTGAGGAGTGCAGGGGCTGCTGAGTCTGACCCAGGTGGTCAAGGTAACTACCTATAATTTTGAATCCCTCCCTACAGAGGAATCTCTTTGGGAACTGGTGAGCCAGATCCTTCCTTGGCACAGCTCCCCGGAGCCGCAGGCATGGCTCCCTCATGTCCTGGGCACCACCTGGGAGCTGGCATTGCTCTGTCACCCTGGTGCCAGAATAAAGTATTGCTTCAAGTACGTCATGCATTTTTCTTTTTTTCTTCCACCCGTTACACACTTTGGTCAGCAGTGAAATAATTCACAGTGTTAACGTGTTAGAGGTTCATTACTGGGAATGAAGCTAATGCCCCACTGAGATGAACAGTGGTGATTCATGCTGCTCCAAACTGCTGGCTTTGCTTGTTTACGAACTCAAGCTGCTGATGTGACCGCTCAGTTACATCCCAGGTTATAAGTTAGCTTCTTCTCATCATGAATTTCCTTTTTGATTATTTTTTGGGGGGGAAGCCTTATTGGGATCCGTTTAATTTCTGCATATGTTTTGTGTATTTGTGCTAGCAACATGAATAGATAGATGCATTGATTTATATGTAAATATTTGTGTTTAGCAATTTGATGTATTCAGCAAAATGATTTAATGATGACAGGATATAGTTTGTGAACATTCCTGCCCCCAGCTACTTTCAGTAGTGCTGATCTTTCACACCTGGGAGCCCCAGGGATCTTTATAATCTCTGCAGTTTACAAAATATATCAACAACAACCTGAGAACAAACAAGAAAAATACTTTGAAGAGAACTTGATTTCTCTTCCTTCCCATCATAACCAACTTGTTTATACTGTTGTTNGAGAACAGGTTTTCTTGTTAATATGTAATTTTATCCACAGGGAGTTTGAGGAAAGCAGATGTCAAGGCCTGGTGTCCCGTTAGAGCCAGAAGACACAATCTGATCATTGCACCAGTACAGACCTAGGTGTTAAGATAAGGTGACCACTGAAAATGGCAGCAAATAGGGTCATCACACGTTTTCCAATCGGTTGTTTTCCAAATACACGGCCTGGGCATGCAAACACCTGATATGAGCTGTCACTCAATGTTTTAGTGTATACTGGCCCCAGTTTGACCTACAAATTTAATGCAGTTTCGTCTGACCATTTATTTGGCATCTGCAATTGTAGGATGCCGGTAGTGAATTTATCAGGAGTTTGTTTCCAAATTCTTAAATTCGTTAAGCTCAGCCAGTTTTGTACATTTTAAGTTTGTTATTTCGAAGTGTTAAGGTCAGAAAAATGGCCTTGGACTGAGCAGGTAATAGTGGTATTGAGTATAGCATCAAAATACTCCGCACTCCATTTATTTTGCAATGTTGGGGGGAATTCATTAGGTTCATGAACTGGAAAAGCTTGTAAATTGGAGTTTAACTTCAAGCAGGCTAATTAGTTGTAGTTTTAAGTAATTTAGGGGGTTGATGCACTCATGACACAGAGAAAGTTGGGTCCTGATCTGTTGCACAACCTGCTGAAGCCTGGTTGAACTCTGGGTGACACAAGCCTTTACATGGAATGGGCCAGCAAAGACCTGAGCTGGTGTAAATCTGTGTCAGGAGAAACTTTATAAAGTCAGCAATGACTTCAAATGGTCTCTCTTACTCTGGGTTGGCAAAACTAGTCCAGGAATCTGCTTTTTCCCAGGTGAGTGAATAGAAGCAGAAGCCCTTTTCTGGGAGGTTGGTTTTGGGGTTTTTTTAGCTTACTGGATTTATTTATAGGATTATTTCAGAAAGAATTTGAGTATATCCATTGATTTGTCCGTCCAGTCCCACTCAATGAAAATGTTATATCCTGTCCCCAGTTTCTTTCTGGTAGCAGCAGGGCTCCTCTGGTCCCCCTCCAACATCTGGCTTCATATTGAGGAGTCCGCATTCATTATTTCCCTTTGCCTAACAGTGCTGCTGGCTGAAACAACTCCTGTTGCTCTTAGTTATTTAGGCTGTTTTTCAAAAAGTACTTAAGTTTCCAGAAAGTAAATGTTGAGGAGTCTCAAATGTGTGGGAGCCTAACTGATTTCTTTTTTTTTCTTCTTTTTTTTTGAGAATAAAATGGTATCACTCCATCTACGATGTAATTCAGTGTAATGCACACACAAAATAAATAGGCATTTTTAATTCGGATTCACCAGCCGTGAAAATCATGAGTCATGGTAATTGTTGTTGTTTTAAAAAAAGACAACACCACCGGTCTGGAAGAAGCTGGAGCTCTTTAAGTGCAGATCTCCACGTTCTTCCAGTTCCCTATGCCTACCTGGACCCAGGACCTCCTTGAGCCAGGAGATCTTGGTTCTCTCTTTCTGGGAGAAAGGACAAGGCCAAAAATTACGTTGAAGAGATGACAGCAGAAACCGAGACTCAGTCTGATCCTGTCTCACAGCTGACTGGGATCTCTGCGTACCAAGCTGTTTCCTTGTGCTCATCCCCCATCCAGGGTACAGGGGTCCCTCGACACCATGGGCAGAGATGTCTCCCTGTGTGCCGAAGCGAGAAGAGGCAGGACGGAGAGGTTTAAAAATTCCTCCCTCCCCCCTTTTTGAAAGACAGAGCGAGAAATAATCCTTTTCTGATTTCTTTCTCTACTTCTCCAGCAAGAATAGCTCTCCTTTTCTGGTTATTTATGGACACGCGCTTCTTTCCAGCTTCCTCGGAGCCTCCCCAGGGGATTTCTGCTGTGCTGAGCTTAGCCTGGGCCATAGTGGAGCCTTGCTGGCATGTCCCCCCCGATCCACGCTCTTTGGAGAGCATCTTTTTTGCCGTTACAGAAGCTGTCAAGTTTGCCAGAAAAACAAACCCGCTGACACAAAAGGCGTGAAGCTGACATGAAGCAAGCAATGGTCTGTACTTAAACTGTATCCCCGCCCAGATAAACGGTTGTAATTGAGGCTTTGAGGGATGAACTCGTTACTCCAGTCATTCACCGTCGAACCTTTGCGCTTACTTGAAATTCATAGAAATTCCAGTTATTGAGCCTGTTTACTGTGTAGAGGATGAATATGGGCCTGGCTTGCTCTAAAGCACTTTTGCAGTTTCCCTTATACTTTATTTTACTGAAGATCTTTCCTTTGTCTTGATGGTCAGCAACAAGCCAGTTGCTGGAGCAGGCTTCGTTTCTGGGGGCCATCAGCTTTGATTTTCCTCTTACATGCTGCATTCCTGGTGCCTGCGCACTGAAAAGCTGTGTTATAGCCTCTAGATCAAGATTATTACTATCCCTGCTACTGAGAGGAGTCTCTACCAAGCTTGCCAGTACATTGTTGTAAATTAGAGAAATTCCTGTCTAAGTTTCTGCAGGGAATGGAGCTAAGATAATGGGGAAACCGGGAAGGAAAGTCAAGGAAATCAGAGGTGTCTTGGCCTGGGAAGTCAGCAGTTTGAATAATTCCCTTTATTATAGAACAACACCAACGTACGATATCAATACCTGTTAGAATAATAGCACTTTTCTTGGATAGATGCTTCAGATTTGCATATTGCAGTATTTATCAGTATAGAAATGGAATTCTGTGTTTGCAGAATAGTCTGCAGTAGTTTGCTCCACTGCTGTCTTACAGTGGGAAACAGAAAAGAGCTCAGTGCTACTGAGGGCTGATTACTTCACATCTGCATGGGATCTTAATACACGACTACATGAATTTGCTGTATATTTGGGACTGTCTGAACCCTGACATGCCTTTTCATGTACAGCAAAATCAGGGTTCAGGCAAAGCTGATAGTATCCTATCAAGAAGGTAAACTTGTTTTCACTTACTCATATTTTTGCTTACAGAAATAACGCAGAGGAAGTCTAGTGACTATATACCATGTAGTAGCACAGTTGAAGGGTAGGAGTTTCCCTAATTTCTACTAACAGCATCTGTGAGAAAAAGCTCTGGGGACAGGAAAAATGAATTATGTGGGAAGTCACAGTGTAGCATCCTGTGACTCCAAGTCCAAAATATATTTGCTCTTCTCTAACACATAGACTGTGCACAATGGCATTTTTCAGCTTATTTGATAGATGAGGCAGGGACTCCAGTGAGGGTAGGATATTATCACCTTCTCTAAAGTGATAATGTTTCACCTCTTATCGCCTTTATAGAGTGCCTCAGCCCTTGCTGCCCTGGAGAGCGTGCAGTGAAGCATTTCTATGGACTTGCCCTGTTCTTGCCCTCTGCCTCGGGCACTAGTTGGAGAAAACACCCTTTGGAGCTGGGTCACCTTTGGTCCTGCACAGTACAGCCATTCCTATGTCTTCCCTTTCATCTCCTGACCTAGAGATGTGGGGACAACTGCTTACAGTCTGAGTTAGCATGTAAAACAGGACTTTCTACAGCCACAGGTCTGAGCCTCTACTGTTGCAAGCCATCACGTTGAATAATTCCCACCATCAACGAATCCAGATCCACTTGAGAGTATTAGTATTTTTCAGGCAGTTTGGATTATATGTGCCAAAATATGATACTTCTAGAGGAAAATTTCAACAACTCAGGCAAAGGAGAAATCAGAGGCTTGAGGCATCTGCAGTACACTTCATCTCCAGTGAGCTGTGCATGGTTGCAACCCTCGCTGTTGCTGATTTATTGCATATTTATAGATCATATAAAGGCTGTAAATTTGAAAATGTGATAGTTCAAATTATTGGGCCTCTCTTATTTATTTTGGATGCTGCTTCAAAACCTGAGTGCTCTAGTTCCCAAGCTAGATTTATTCCTGGGCATTTTATACTCCTATGTTCTTGTGCTAAGGGCAGCTCTGTGCTTCTGACCCATTGTTTGTTGCCCTTCTCTCTGAGTGCGTCCACTCAGCGCTGTCCCACAGCGAGAACAAACTAAGCTTTCAGCTGGCAGTTGTAAAACAGCTCCCTCTCCCCACTCTTCATAGGATCCAGCTGAGAAGTATCTGATGCACTATAGCATTGAAGTGCATGATTTGGCACTTTTTGTAATTAAATTTCCATTGTTCGTGTCTTCAGGGTTGTCTAGTTTTTCTTAGACAATTTTCTTATTGTCCTCTTTGCTAACAGTGAGTTCCCACTTTGAAATCTTGGTAGGAAATGTGCTGATGACACAATGTAATTAATGAAAACACTAATGAATAGAAAAATTGAAAAGATTGATCTATAATGAATTCTGCTTATAATTGTCCTCTGGTCTGATGAAACCTTTCTTCAGCCCAGCTGGTTGCAGGCACTTTAAGCGCTTGAAATTTCCTATATTAATTCTCAGTTTATCTAATAATCCTCCAAAGTGGTTTAACAAAGTTCTAATAGATACAATTTACCACATTCTCCTTTGTCTAGAAAAGTTTTTCATCAAAGAAAGACAAAAGTCTAGCCTGACATAACTGGCATGGGGTAAATACATGCTAAATGTTGTCCCCTTTTATGTCTTTAATGAATCTTTTTCTTCCAAGCTCTGTCCTGAACACTTGCATGCTGGTGAGGCCAGACTGTTAAATCTCAAGGTTGCTCTCAAAGCTCTTTTCCTCTCTTTCTTAAATAAGTAACTGTGTTTGCTCTTCTCCCATGTAGCACTGCATAACCCCCTACGACAGGTCAGCTGTGACGCCTTTGCCTCTCTAACATGATTGTCCTAGATGGAAATGGACAAAACCATCTCAGCTTAGATTTTGGATGGCATCTAGATTTTCCTTAATCTTTTCAGCCTCTAAAGCCCATCCTTGCTCTTAGCAGGCCAAATGCTCTGTCCTCCTTCCTCTGGGAACACTTTCCCACAGGTTTCTCCCCTGGCTTCAGGTGGAAACTCCAAGAGGACTTCTTTTTCCCTTAGGTGTATGGAAATATCAAGCCTTTTTAATTTCAAAGACTCTGAGCTTTTCAGTTGAGTAGACTTGTATTTCCAGAAGTTCTTATTTTTCCATGTGTGCCTTTGTAAGAGACTCCCATTTGTCTCTGATTCTTTAAAGAGAATCAACTCAGAATTTCTCCATCCTAGACTATCTTCTACAAGCAGCTCTTTTATAGTCCCTTCATTAGGTGCCAAAACCAACTTTAAAATAGCGTCAACTCTTGTTGGCTCAGTGACTATGCCTTCTGCTCTCTGTCAGCTCTTGCATCCAGACATCTCCAAGATGAAGCGTGCACAGAACAAAGTCTTCACCGTTATGCTCAGCCCAACAGATAGGCTTGGTCTTTGCAGGCACTCTGGTTCCTTGGCAGGAGGGTGTCACTCTAATGACCTGGCAATTATGTCAGCTGAAATTACTGTAAAGCACTGCATGTAGCTGATTGTTCCATACCAAGTATTAGAGGGTATAGTCCAGAGTCAAGCGGCCCAGGTTGAGGACAGGAAATAAGGCCAATTCAGTGCTGACATTAATCATGTCAATAGTGATGAGTAAACAAAATGTCACAGCTTCTTGGCAAGGCTCCTGGAGCTAAGTAACGCTGGTGGTTGAACTAACTTGAGGCTGCTGGAGTTGTGAAATATCATAAAGCTAATTTTGGAGAGGCAATAACATTAACTGAAGTCTAGGATGACTTGTTGAATTTGTCAGATTAGGGCAATTTGCAGATGTGATTATATTTTGATTCATTATAATTTTGGCTTGGTATTTTTAATTTCATGTATTTATTTAATTCTGTATTGCAATAGAATCTTTTATCTTGCATATACCTAGCATAGATTCATGGGCCTTTGGAAGAAAGAGGCTGTGATTTTCACACCTGTCCTGGTTTAACCTGGGATAGAGTTAATTTTCTTCCTAGTAGCTGGTACAGTGGTGTAGTTTGGATTTAGTATGAGAATAATGTTGATAACACACTGATGTTTTAGTTGTTGCTGAGTAGTGCTTATCCCAAGTCAAGGACTTTTCAATTTCCCATGATCTGCCAGTGAGGAGGTGCACAAGAAGCTGGGAGGGAGCATGGCCAGGACAGCTGACCCGAACTAGCCAAAAGGATATTCCATACCATAGAATGTCATGCCCGGTATATAAACTAGGGGGAGTTGGCTGGGGGGGCCTGATTGCTGCTCAGGGGCAGGCTGGGCATCGGTCAGCGGATGGTGAGCAATTGCATTGTGCATCACGTACTTGTCTTTCTTGGGTTTTATTTCTCTATCTTTTTGTTATATCCCTTTTCATTATTATTATATTTTATTTAAATTATTAAACTGTTCTTATCTCAACCCACAAATTTATTTCTTTTTTCTGATTCTCCTCCTCATCCCACTGGGAAGGGGGGGAGTGAGCGAGCAGCTGTGTGGTGCTTAGTTGCTGGCTGGGGTTAAACCACAACGACACCTGACTTGGAAATTTAGATATGCTGGTTGCGTTTTCCAAAGTGCTTCTATGATCAAGGACAAAAAGTGCTACTCACAGGATTTTTATGGGGGTGGGTGACTGCTGAGAACTCCTGAAAAATCCTCTGTGCTACTCTCGGTGGCATTAATACCTGTCAAATGCCTGGCCCTGTAGTCAGCTCCATCAACACCACTCTTTGGCATCCTGTGCATGGGGGCACGCCTGTGTGTGTACTGCTAGAAGTCAAATTACACTAACCCTAACCTCCTAAACCTGTGAGTAAACCACCAATGTGACGCTGGTCCTTTGGGACTGCTGAGCCCAAATCACTTGGGATTTGGAAGCGGTGTGCTGGGCATGTCTAGAGACTGGCTCCTGCTCCATTTCTCATTCTCCTTTTGGTTCACGTGGCATCATTTTTGGGTTACTCTTGACAATCAGCAACCTTGGTGCCATTTGCATTTGAAGTACCTTATGATGCACACAGAGATGGATCCGCTTCAGTCCAAGGAAAGCACCCTTATCTCAGGTCAGCCCTAGCTGCCTTTCGGGAAATGGACACCTCTTGATTTCAGAGCTGTGGGCCATTGGAAGGGAGGGAGGGAGGGACAGCCCAGGGCCTTTACTGTCCCCTCCTGGATGGCAGAGTCACGGTGCTGTGCAGAGGACTGGGCATGCAGTCAGCAGCAAGAGTGAGAGCTAGTCCCTTGCCAATAGAGAATCTGTGTCAAGGGGAAATGCAATACATAAAGGAGAGCGGATAAGGCAAAATGCAAGGCTTAAAAAAGCTTCCCCTCCCAGCCCCAAGCCTCCTGAAATAAAAGCCAAGGCCCCTTAGGTTGAAGGGGTGTATGACTGCAGGGCACTGTAAAGCTAAAACATCATGTTCCCTTGAAATAATATTCTGCCCAAAGGCAGCTTGCATTACATCTCTGCCTGGATGCTTTTTAGAACCTCCTCCCCCAGCCTAGTTCAGAAGACTCTGGTAATTGCATTTAGTCTGCTTTTCCACCACTCCAGGTCTGATCTTTGTTTTCGACGTAGTGACAGCGGTTGCTCAAAGCTGCATGCAGTCTTCAGCCAAAACCTCCATTATTTTGGCACCTGTTTGTCCCTAAAATCTGTGGGTTTGGCTCAGGGAACCCTCACTTTCTGCCTGTGTGGGTAGAGTTTGTTGTCTGTTCAGTCATAGAAAAGCTATCTACATATCTGCTGGAGCCTGCATGTAACTAGGTTACAGCCCTAGATCTCGTCCTTTTGTCTGCAGAACAGAGTTTTTCTGCCATTAACGTAACTGAATATTTGGGAGTGTGAACCAAAAATTTACTTTTGCTCTGGGGTTTGCTTTGACTGAAGCTGCAGTTTCAGAGATCTGCTAATTAAGATTTTTCAACCATTCTTCACAGAGACAACATTAAGTATAGGAGTTTTATTTTAAAGAATTTTGAATGATTTTTCTATTCTTAATTTCAAAACCTGTGAGGAAATCTGATTCCTAGAAAGGATGTACTAAACACTGTTTTTCAAAATCATTCAGTTACCTTTTAAGGTATTTCAGACTTTGGTACCTGAAAATTGGAGGCATGCAAAATCAGTAATTACTGCTGGTATTCTGTTCCATGTCTGCTTTACCTTTCTTCATAGGATGAGATTTGCTGCACAGAACTCATTTAGGAAAAAAAAAAAAAAAGATAATTTTATAATGGACACTTAAAATCAGGGCTCCTTTCAACCTGATGTGAAAATTGCACTGAATGATTCAGATCTCAGTTGATGCCTCTGGGTTGCAATTTCTCTTAGGAGTATTTTTATACTCGTACAAAAAAAGTTTCTACTGGAAAAGAAGATCAAATAACTTGAATTCTGGTTTTGGAGTATTTCAAGCCTGCATCTGATATTTGCCAGATGTGCCCCTCTGTAGCATCCACGAGGATTTTGCTGCATAGCCCTGGGAAAGTAAAGCCTGGTGCCTGCATGCGTGTCCTTCCTGCCCCCACTGCTTCCCTGGCAAGGTGTGTGCTCCCTGCCTGGCCCGTGTCCCAGTAACGGGCAAATCTCTTTATTAAAAATGCCATCTCCTGCCTGGTGTGTTACAAGTTTGGTAAAACGCTGACAATTTCAGCAGATGTTATTCTGCCTCCCGGAGAGCAGCTCTCGTCTGGAGTTCTGCGAGGCAGCGGTGATGGCAATCCAGCATCGTGGGCGAGTGGGCACGGGCCCCTCTGCTGCGAAATTACTGCCAATGCTTGTGTAGGGTTGCAGTGGGCAGCTTCAGCTCCTCCATTGCTCTGGCATCCTCCTAGTCCCCTTCCTTGGGAATGGGAGAAGTACCTACGCATATTTGACTTGAGACCATGCGCTCCTCTCTTCTGGCAGAGCTGTTGCCATCAGTATTTGCCCTTGACTTGCTGCAGCACCCCCATTTTACATGGTTGCATTTATGTGACTATCAGAGAAGTAAAAACTGTTTTGATGTGCACCATTCCCCAGCAGCTCCCCTCCTATGGCTGTGCCCCTGGGCAGCATCCCCGTGACCACACTCCCTCGGCAGGGATTGCTTATGCAAAGAGATGCTTTCCCGTGTCGTCCCCAGGCTTTGCTGTCCTCTGAAAGGCATGTGGCACGTTCTTCTCTGGTATTGCATTTTATTATTTTTTTATCTCCTTCCAGGAGGAGTCACTAAGAGTCAGCTGCTTATTCATTTAAGATGTTGGGTGTTTGTGTTGTCTGTCTTATAAAGTCACTTACCAAGAGAGGAGATGTTTCAGTCTCACCTTAATACATATGCAGACGTATAGTAACCGTCAAGGAAACCTCTCACCAGGTCTCAGTTGTGCTTAGCTGTAAAGTCCTACTGCCCTTCCACAGCACTTCTGGCTTCTCCTCACAGATTGCTGACTTTTTCCTCCCAGGCTCCTGAAGTTTTTTTTCCACGTTTACAGATTTAATTTTGGTTTGTTTCTCCTGATGTCACGCCTTATGAGAGAAAACAAGCATTTTGGAGTTTATGCAGTATCACTTTTTGACATATCTCCAAGCTAGTCTCGGAGAGGCAGTCTTTATCTGCTTTGTAGTTTTTGATCAGGCTATTCATCATGAAGTTATTAGTTTCAAATTCTCTTCCTCCCTGCTTTCCAGGTCCTCTTACTTTTCAGTACAGAGTTCTCCACTTCTTATTTTTGCCCACAAACACAATGCTTTATTGAATCTGTGAGCTCTGACTTGTCAGTTTTTCTCCCACTTGTCAAATTTATGCTCTGAAATTTCGGCTACTGACAGCACTTTACTTGGCAGAATCACTTGTTCACTTCCTTGCTTCTGTATCTGTAGATTTTGTTTAGCTACGTAACCTTCACTAAGAGAGAGCTTAGAAAAAGTAACTGCATTCTTAACGACAAACCTTTCTGGTTGATCATGCATATGTTTTTGATATGACACTGAAGTTTTACATATTTACTGGTCAAAAAGAATCTGTACGTACTAGGAATTAGTTAACCCACCCGTCCAATGACTAAATGAATCATAAGCAGGTGACACAATTTAATTCAGCATGTGACAGGTATTGTAAGGCAATCGGAGGGTGTTATGGATAGAGTTTGTCTCCTCTGAGTGTGGCTACCTACAGTGTTGATACCTATTCCTGAACTAGTTGTTTTTATCTCAATTTCTAGTCAGTGGAGAGAGATAGGTCCTTCAGAGGATTCAAGCTCTCCACCATGCAGACATCTCAGATGTGCTGGGGGTTGGGGCACTGAAGCCTCTTGCTTTCTCTGCTGACCGAAATGTGCATACTCAGGTGCTTGCTCAGATGTGGACGTCCATTGAATGAAAGTGTAAATAACTGAGACAAATCCTGCTCTGAACGTATCTCTAAAACAACGTTGTAAATCTCCTCTAAATTTTCATGAACCTCCTCCCAGACAGCATTATGGTCTCCACTGGTTGGTAGGTTAATGCAGGGCTGTTCCTCACAGAGTCTCCTGTTAGTGAGGCACAGATGCTTATTGACTTGGCTGAGGGGGACTTGGCGGCATCTCTTCAGGCACAGGATGACTTCAGGTGCTCCTCACACACTTAGCTAACGTTTGATTATCTACAGAAGGTTAATTCAGCCTCCCTGGGCTTTGATAGAGTCAAGACAGTAAAAGAGGATTCTTCAGAGGGCAAGTCAATGTATTACAGACCAGCCTCTAGCCCTTTTACGCAGCCCCAGAGTTCAAATATGGTTAAACTTTTTAGAGAGAAGTATTTATCAGAGTCTTAGTGATGGACCTACAGACCACAGTGGCCTTACCTTGACGTTAGAGCACCAGACTAAGGTCACAGGAAAATACAGTAAGAACAACACAGAAGCAACAGATTGAGCCAGAGATTTCCCAGAAGCATGGACAGCTGAATGGGACTGATCACAAATATGTTTGCTTTATATGTGGTAGGATAGCTTTGTTTTGGTAGCACAGATAATAAAAGAACAGCCCCACTCCTGGGTGAAACTTTCCTATTTCTGCATTGGTGCATCTGCAGGTTGTCTTCTGTAGACAACCCTAGGTCTCCACAGAGAGTTTAGTGGTACTTCTGAGTTCATTGCATTTAATTTCCTTTTCAGTATTGATACAGCTTTTGTCCGCTCACTGTGCATTACATATATGGCATTTATTTTTTATTGACACATTATGAAGCGTAGTTAAGATTTCGACTCAAGCATACTACTTGTTTGCCTTTTCTCTTTTTAAGGTTGTGAAAAGGTGTTTTTCTTCTGCTGGGAAGGATGTTCCTTGAAAATCTCTTGAAATTGTGCAAGAAGGTCAGCAGAAGGAATTGACCCCGTTTTGACGTGACATGGTCCAGAAAGAAGCTCCCTTCCTTCACTGACTGTGGCAGGGAGGGAGCCCGGGGTTACTATTAGCTTCGCTAATATCCCCAGGCAGATGGAATAACTCTTAATTTGTTTACTCACGGTTTAGCTAAGACAGGCATAGCTAGGCAGCAGGTTGTCTGGTGGTTGTGTGTGCCAGGCATGGGAGCTTGGGTGAGGGGCGACGGCCCCGAGGGAGGCACCGCTCCTTTCTGGCAGTGGTGATGCTTCCCCATCACTTCCCCATATCCTGGTAGGTGGCTTCTGTGGGTGGGAGGTTGTCAGGAGTCAGCCGTGGTACAGAAGAGCTGATACCGGTACCCATTGTTGAACTGGGATGCTGGCTGTACTCTGCTAGTTCTTTGTGGCGTGGGTGGTGGCTCTTCAGTTGGCTGGGGCTCCGCAGGCATTCCCGTCCACATGGTGGGACATCTCGTCTCCACTGCTTCTGGTGGTCACGCATCTGTCAGTGCTGTCCCAAGCCAGGGCGCAGCTCAAAGAAGAGAAAATTTTATTTTATTATTTAATTTATTATTTAAATACCATGCTAATATACACACTGTCTCAGTCTAGTTGGTATTAATGACTAGACTTTATTAATGATTTCACAACACATGGCAAGAATATGTGCTTCAGCGGCGTATTTTCTTTTCCATATGACAGAATAACAAGTCCCTTCAGGAGCATATAAATTGCTTTAGCTTGGCTAATCAGTGTAAGTCTTCTGTCTGTCCTGTTAACATTGCATAAAAGAAGTGAGCAAATGAAACTGGTTTATACATACTTATTCTTCTTTCATGCCTCAGGCCTGAAAAGGCTACACCTTATTTCACTAAGACAGAAGGTTTTGGCAGTATCCAGAAATGAAATAGACGATTTCATTGCTTGCTTCAAAGTACATCTACCAAGCTCCATGTTCTTCACTGCTTAGTTCCATAGATGAGAGACATATGCTTCAAACCTTCTATAACAATAATGTTTACGGCAAACAAGTCAAACATTCGCCAGTAACGTGTAAATAAGAGCAGTAGCAGCAGATGTCCGAACAAAACCAGTACTGTGCTATCCAAGTTTCAACTTGGCACCCATCTTAGACAAGCTCTTCACAGGGAAAGGTTATTGTATCTACAAAAGCTATATTAAAACAGTGAAATAAATCTGTCCAGTTCAGGTTTTGCCACCTTGGATGCTGCTGCTTTAACTTTGTACTAATTCTTCCAAAGTTTATAATCCTTAAAAGTAGCTTTCCAGTACGTTAGCTCAACTTGCATAATTTTTAACATGACCTTTTCATTTTCTGAATAATTTTTTTGCTCAGCTGTTGCTCCAAGACCCTATCAGTTACAGAGTCCCCCAGTTATGTCTTAGTGAAGCTGACTCTAGCTGGAGGCTTCCCTTCCAGGTTTCCAAAGTACAGTGAACAAAGAGTTTTGAAAAAGCTTCAAGATAAGAGACATAGTGAAAAAAAGGCAACCTATTCTGAGGAAGTATTTAACATGCAAGTAAAATTCACATCTGGACTGTCTTCTCAGAATCCCATGTGGGCATCTGTCTTTGCATTAGATTTTAGGAACAGCACAGGGCAAACAGTCATGTAGCTTTTCTGATCTTCAAGTTTACATGTGATGTGGTCTTAGGATGTTATTTATGATCATCTGTTATAGGCAGGTGGGGTGACCCAAGCCACTCTTCACTAAACCTGGTTACAAGCATGGAGGCAAGGAGGACTGCCAGGGGAAAGTGCAGAAGGACTTAGGAAAAGAGAAAATCCTAAAGGCAAATGTTTGAGAGCACCAAGTTGAGAGAAGCTTCAACTGAAATTTCACTAGTGTTTTAGATTGAGTTATTACTAAAATCAAGGTTGACACTTAGCTGTTCTTAAAGCAGCACAAATAGGTCTTTCTTTCAAGGTCTCTGTACTGTATTGAGGGCTGTATAGTAACTCCATTTATTTGCAGTTTATTTCTTGGTGTAGTACATAGAAGGGGCAGTTGTTTTGGCTTTTGGTTCAGATGGCTGATTGTTTTTGTTTACCAGCTATTTCACCAAATTCTGTTCACAGCTGCTCTTAAAGACACGAGCGCATCTTCATATCCCTTCTGCTGGTATTACTCTCATTGTATTCCTCTGAAGCCCCTGGCAAAGCTTTCAGTTCACAGTAGGATTTTTTGGTTTTTAAATAGGGATACTGAATGTGTGAGACATTAAGAATGGAGCCTGATTCCAGCTGTGTGTTTTTAGCATGGGTTTAAGTCTCCTGACAGTAGCTATGTTATTCTTGATTTTGACAGATGTCATTGGAGTAAGGTATAAAGATGACATAAGCTTAAAATCAGATCCAAAAATCTTAGTTTTTCTGTTGCACATCCTTACAGACTTTTTTACAGTCATGTTCTTATACAGACTCAAAAATATTTATCATCTATTTGGTTGATTTTTATTCAGCTTCATAATTTTCCTTAGAAAAATATTGTGAAACATAATTTTACCTTTTCAAACACAACTAAATCTCTAGTCTGGGCTATGAGTGTTTGACTAGAAATACTCTGTTTGAGGGTTGGTGAAAACAGTCAAATTATTGATTTAGCTCACTGGCAGAGAAGCTGTCAGAAAAAGATGCAGATAGGCAACATAGTCTGCCTATGACTTTACTGTGACCGTAACTCACGCCTGAACAATGTAGTACTCTTGATTCCAAAAACATCGCTGCCCCTCGGTGCTGCATTGCTGGCAAAGGCATGCCTTGTGCAAAATGCAGACCTTTGATTTAGTAGGAAATAAACCCCTGCTCCAACTCGGACCTGTTTGCAGCGCATAGAGAGAAGTGTTGTCTTTCCCACTGTATTTAACCTTATCATCTCTCCAGTATCAGAAAAAGGTCTTGCTTTGAATCCCTGTTTGCTGTGAAGAGATCAGCATCGATGGGGATTCACTGTTTCAGCGCAGAGCTCTATTCCCTCCTCTCCCCCACTGCTTTACGTCTAAAACATAAGAAAAAATATGATGGATACATGCTGTGCAGAATCCAGAATGTAGCAATAAGCCCTCTCTTGCAGAATACTTCGAGAAAGTTTCCCCTGTAATAATTTTCTACGCATGTACTGCATGTATTCACTCACCTCCTTCCTCTATCTCTGTTTTTTTTAAATGATTGCAGCTGCTGGTTCCATTGTCTCAGATTTTATTGTTTAAAGCTAGAACAGATGGTGATATGTCTATTAAATACTAAACTGTGCCATGCAGGAATCATTATCGCAGCTGAATTGGCTTCTTGTGAGAGCGGTTTTATCCTCTGAAATAGATTAAAGGACTCAGAAGAAATTCACTGCACTGCTGGATGCCTGTGACGGGCTGAATGGATGACACTCTGCTTTTGTCCCCACACAGTGTATTTTTGGCCAACTAGCATCCTTTCCTACAGGAGCAGATTTACGACAGGTTTCTGCATCCTCTGAGGCAATGCACAGCTGCAGCACAGAGAGGGAAGCTGAGCAGGGCTGCGTGCTGGAAAACTGCCCCTGGGGCAAGGGGTAAAAACCCTGCCAGCTACTGAGCTGCTTCCTTGCTGGTTTTGCATGGATTGATTGATCGGAGTTGCATGAGGATACTGCTGCAGGAGCTGTATTTTCTTCTATTTAACACAGTTTTCCAGGAGTCCCTCTGCATAGGTTTGAAGAGCTAAAGGTCTTTGGGGCAGGAATTATTTTCTTTTTTAAATTTAGAATATACAGTGGCTGGGTCAGTGTGCCCCAGTTCCTTCTCTTGGTCTCTCATCACTGTGATGTAAATAATTAATAAAAGGACTGGTTGTAAAAAGCCACAGGAACTGCAGCCCTCTGAGTGATACATTACAAAAGAGGATTCAATGGGCCTGGGTTTGACTCCCTGAAGTCTAATAGTCTTGCCATCCACCGTCTCTGATGCAATGGATCAAAACGTTCTTTAAAATAAAATGAAGACCTTTCCAAAGTACAGGACTGTACTTTTATCTGATAAATATTGCCAGAAGGAATCTCATTTAAACAGTGAGATTCCAAATCCTCTGTTCCTTCTCTTTCCTCGGTAAAATCCAGTTTCCTCTCAAGATACTTAAAATATCCTTTCTGTGCTTATCAAGTGACACCATACAGCGCAATGAATACAGCTGGAGAGCTTCACATTGATGACACACTGTGTGGAAACATGTTTTCCTGGAGTTTCACTGTCTGATGAGGACGAGATGAGATGTCAGACAAGGGCTCTTCTTGTATTGCAATCCCACACCTCCCAATTTAAATAGCTCCAAAATACTTCTTCAAACACGGACTTCACGAGAGCTCATTTCCATTCTCTTACTCTTGTGATCATCTCTGCTGAAGCATCAGCCAAGCTGTGCTATGTGCCCTGTGTAAACTTGGGAACATTTCTATTTGGCCTGAAGCAGAAGTATTTTGCTGCATGGCTGTTTCGGGAGCTCACCCGCAGAATGGAGGTTGTGGCTCTTCCCTCTTCCTTCCCTCCACTGCTGACCATTTTTCAGCAACTGCTTTTTGAAAGCTTTGTTAAATTTTTCTAAGTGAGTTTGAAAATCTATACTGGGCCAACACTGCATGTTTCATAGCCACAACAAAAGAAATTACTTTTTATCGCGTCACTGACTTGGCTGTCTCCCAAAGCAATCCTCCACTGGTCCCATCAAAAACTTCTGTTAGCCATGCTTTTGATCTGCTGGATGATGGCATGCTCTCGTATAACAGTGGAAAGAGAATGGAAAAGCTCTTAAGGGCCAGCCTTACAAATCAAGTGTGTGTGTGTTTTATAGAAAATTATAATTCATAGAAAAGAAAGTGGCACTAGTTAGCTTACACAGGTATCATAGGAGTATGTGTTTTTCTTATACTAATTATTTTAATTGCCTTAGTAATTTGCACATCAAAGGGACCAGATCACCTTCCAACCATAGACTTGGGTTACAGAGTAGACCTTGGCATGGCATGCCACATCCAAGTATATCCAAGGGTATATAACATTGACAAGCACTGTGGCATTTTTACTTCCCAACTTAGTGTATGGCTTCACCAGCTCTGCATCCCTATCCTAATTTCTGTCCAGGTCAAACAAATAAAGGCTGTGCTCAGTCTGAAAAATCTGTGATTTGAGGAACTTTGGAATGACTCTTAGTAAAATTCTGTTGCGCTCTTTAGACCTCAGATTTTGAAGCTGTAATATAAATGTGGATTGATTGGTTGACGGCTTGACTTCCTTGTGGATTTGATGAAATTTAGCAAGCAATACCAAACCCTTCTTTTTCTTACTCCTTTATTGCACAGTAAATTATATTTCTCCCCAAAATGAGAGCTCTCATTTCATTTTCTCCTCTATATTTCTCTTTGCTGTCCCTCCCATGGAGGGGAGGTCAGGCTGGCTTCCACATGGTCGCTTTTGTTGGTTGCTCTAAAGAGGGCACGTGCGCAAGCAAAGAGCCAGAGGCAGCCAGTCTTTTCCCTCAGCAACTTGATAGCTCTGTCCCTCATACTCTATATGTGCATGTTAGTAAAGTACGTTTTCTATTGTTCACAGAGTATATATGGTGATAAAAAAGTTTTTTTCAGGCTGTGTACAGAAGATAAAATCCTCATAGAAATATATTGATGCAACTCTTTGGGAGGAGAAAAATGAAAGAAATGAGAAGAAAATTATCTTTGTGACGATTCCGCCCTTCTAGATCCGACATCACCAATTTCACTATTTTATTGGTAATGTTTAACAAAGGTTTCTCAAATCAGAAATATGAGCCAAACTCTTCTTGTTCTAAGCACTTCACTAAGTAGGCAAACTTTAAACAAAATTAGAGCCTGGCAGTACAGATCTTGTTATCAAAGCTCTTGAGAGTCACTGGCAAATGTCAGATGAATAAATTGCATTACCTACTGATGAATGACATCTCCACAGATAGTTCAAGCTAAACAGACTATTTAATTCATTTTCTTTGCAACTGGAAGTCCTTCTCCACAGTGAAATGAACTTTTTTTCCCCCTCTAAGCTTTTCTCATTAGATTTTTAATTCAGTGTTGAGGGCTAAAAACTCAGTGAGTCATTTGCTCAGCAGAGAAATTCCTGAGATAATCACCATTTTTTGAGGTATATCTGTGTTCCTGGCCTTGCCAAAGAAATGAGATGTTAGTGAAGGAAGGCTTCCCAAAGCCAGAAAAATAAGTACCTGTAGGTGCAGTGGGAACAGTGGCTGCATCCAAGCAAGATGCTCGTGAAGGACCTACATAGACCAGTACACTCTTCTGCGTGGGCCATCTTTAGCACTCAGTAGATGGTATCAGCATAAAAATAATAAATCTAAGAATAAATGCATCATGGTGCATCAAAGCACCCTTCACTGTACACACCGTGTGTTGCAGTGCGTTTAACCAAGATCTGCATTCACTGCAGAAAATGAGCCTGGAGGAGGGTTTCTTAGATGCTGTTACGGCATGGAGACCAAGGTCAGTGTGGGTCTGGGGCACGCTCAGGTCAGATAGCACTCATCATGGAGGATAAGACAGCCCTTTCCCCAACAAGTCTGCAGCCTAAGTGGACAAGGGTGTAAGTGGAAACACTGCCTTTCCAAAGAGCACCGAGTGGGTTAGTAACAGAGCTGGGGTTAGCACCAGGGCTTCGCACAATCTCTTAAACAGTGGATGACACCACTTTTGTTGTAGTGCTAAAAGTTTTTCTGTCTCTGTAATGTACGGGGAGGGAAACCCAACCTTTCTTGCTCACCCACCCACGTGTGGGTGTGATGGTCTGGGGTGGGGAGCTCTTACCAAGGTATCTTGAGGCTGCCTGCCCCAGTTTGGGAGCTTACGCTTGCTCTTTATCCCTTTTGTTTTTTCTGGGAATGGGCAGGCTGCCTGGAGCCATGCTCGAATACAAGTGTTTAAATCAACTGTGCTTTGGTCATACTTAAAATCTGCCTGTAAGGGACAAGGGGTTTGACACCTAATCATGCCACTCTTCATGTTTTGGCAATAACCCATCACTGTGCCAGTCTCCTCTATTTTGCCGTTTTAAATGGAGGAATGATTAGCCCAAGGCACCACTTCTCAGTCACACTTGTGTTTAAAATGTCTCATTGGCATAATTACCTATAGAACATACCCAGAGCATAAAAATGACAGAATTCTGAAGCATCAGAGGGAGGCAGAGCACAGCAAAAACCTGTGTTGGATGGGATGTAGATCAGATTCAGTCCTGTGAGACCATTTTGCCCCCAGTGTGGCCTGTAGTTTCTAAAGATGCCTTTGGTTTTTACATTTAAGGAATTTTAATGAAACATTAACCTAAAGGCTTTCCTTTGGCCTGCAGTAAGCATCTTTTCCCAAACCTCTTGGTCCAGATAACCAATTCACTTATGTTTGAATGGGAGAGAAGCTACAAGATTGAAGGAATATAGTTTTGTTTTTATTTGGTTTATTTTTTTCTTGTAGAAGGCAGCATGTAGCAGATCATGGAAATCTAGATTTTTTTCCTAAATTCAGGAGAGAGTGCAGCTATTTGTATTCCTGAATGGCTTTGTCACAAGAAGCTCTGTATCCTTGCTGACAGAGAGTGCACACCTTTGTCACAAACTGCCATTTCTGAAGAGCGAGCTCAGTGGGAGTAGTTGCTTCTGTACTTGGCAATTAAGTAAGTACCACTTAGTTATTTCCCTCAATGTTTGGAAGTTAATTTTTTTAATGGAAAATCTAGGGATTTTAAAAGCCTAAACAGATCAACCAACTTGTACATGGAACCCAGGAAATTGGAAGAGCACTTCAGTGCCTGTGTTTCTGAGTAAAAGTAGCTGAGTTCACAAACATGGTGATGTAACCTACGCTAATATAAATAACTGTGTGTACTGACCATGAATAAAACCTTGCTTCTGTCGTCATCCATGAGGACTCAGCCAAAAACCTTACAGGGCCAGGAATTAAACCTGGGGTTTATAGGTTTTATCGCTTAAGAATCTTGGGTCTGGAAATCCCTTTTACTGCATGCAGCTGGCAAAAATGTATATGAAACTCCTAAAATGGAAGCTAAACTGGTAAGGAAGTTTCTGTGGAGGTGGAAAGGCATGGAGAAAGTGGTTGATAATATGAGGATATTGCCTGTCATACAGGCTGGCTTAACACAAGTTAGGGCTCAAAATCCAGCTTGACGGTGCTTGACCTCAGGGCCTGAGTTCAACCATTGAAGTCTGTGTCAACGTAGTCATTAACCTATGGAAAGATATAGTGATATATGAGAGATTTTGGATTATCTCTTTGACAAATACCGTTGTGGCTAGGACTGTCTGAGACAACTTTGGGAGTTGTAGCCTTCCTTCATCAAGGATGCACCCTTGTTGCCAGACTTGCTGTCCAGCTGATCATCACCTCTGTATAGATGATCATCAACAGCTCCTCTGTGAAGTAGGTGGCTTCCACAGGATAAAGGTCCTTAAGGTGCCTAGAAATGTTTGTGCTTTTACTTTTATCTCCTTGAAACAAGGAGGAAAGGTCTCTTCTGCTGTAGTTGCACAAAGTCCAGCCTCTCACTTTAAAAAAAGTCCTTTACGCCAGCAGCACTATTGATTTTTCTGGGGATGGCACTAAGGTCTCCATGGGGAAGGGAGACTGCTGACTCAAAAAAAAAAGAAAAAAGTGTTGAAGTTAAATAGACAGTAACGAAAATAAATAATAGCCTCAATAAAAATCAGGTCTTCTCTCAGTCAGCCAGGTTTTGTACTCATGGCTTCTGCTGGTTCCCTGATTAGTCAAGGTCTCCATGGAAGACTGAATGATTTGCCTTCAATTTCTAAAGCAAAGGCCCCTCCGTCCTCCCACAGCCTCCTCTTTGCCCTCCTCCCCAAAATGCAAAAGTAAAATATCTCACATTCTCAGGCCAGCATAAAACATAAGGAAGCAAAACAGGCACAAATACACATTTTCCCTTTTCAGTGACCTTTAATCTGTTTGTTTGAGTTGTCGGAAGCAATTCATAAAAATCTGGAAAGAGTGTAAGTTTTGTCACAATATTTTTTAGATGCCAGATGGCTTGCTCTCTTGGCCTATTTCTCAAATACATGGTATTTTAATGTGCAAATTCACACATCTTCTTCATGCAAAGGGAAGAGATAGTTATTTTAACAGTTAAAATCACAGACGAGGTCTTCTTTTTTACTTTGCACATGTCTTGCATCACACCGTTGGTATTTAAGATGTTAGAGGTGAGGAAGAGAGGCATCTCTTAGGCAGCTGAACATTTCTCTAATTTCTTATCAGAAAATGACAAACTCTGGCCAGGTCAAAGATCATTTGAATTGGTCTTTTAAATCAAAGATCTTTGCACCCATGGTCAGGATCCCATTTCCTAGTTATGTGAGAGAGATGGGAAAGATTCATGGCCCTCTGGCTGTATAAGTGGGGAAGGGGAACAGTGGCTACAGCAACCACAGCATCTGGCTGCAAAATATCCCATGCAGTCCAGATTCAGAGAGGTTTTACTTTTAATCTGTATTCTTTCATTTGAAAAAAGAAGTTTTATAAACCTGATCAAAAGTTTGTTGATACCAACAGAAGCCTGCGAAAAACTGATAGCTGTCAAGTATATGTGCAGTTGTGACACCAATTTTTCCATGTTAACATACTCAATCCCATTTCTTTGATCTCCGGGAACAGAGTTTTTTTTCCCCTAACCCTCCACAGCCCCTGTTTGGCTTGGCAGCTCCCACAGTGACACTGCTGAGACAGGCAGGGCACCGGTTTATTTTCCAAGCTCTGCCTCTGAAAAATGCCACACAAGCACCAAATATTGCTGATGTGGATTCATGAAAGTGCAAACAGCCCAGCAAGGAGGGCAGGGACATGGTTTGCCTGAAGCGGAACGCAGAGGTAGCAGAAACCTGGGGAGCCTGACCTTGTGCATCAGGCTGAATGTAACCCCATAGCTGCATGCAGGGAGTTGTCCCCACCACAGCTGGCTGCCTCTGCCCCTCTCCATCCCTGTCTCCCTCTCCTGGGGCAGAGATGCTGGATGTCCCATAGGAGCATCTCTGAATGCCTGCCTACAGTGCAGTTACATGTCCTACACCTGCTCCCAATGGCATTTGGGAGAAGCCAGTCTTGAGTTTTCTGAGGTTTGGATTAGGGATCTTTCTCCACCTTATACTCTTTTTCTTCAGGTTCTCCACTTTCTCAGGCACTGTGAGTGCCCCCATTTGCTTTAGCTGCTTTCTCAATTTGTCTTTTCTGATTTCCTTCACAGTGCTGTCAGATGAAAAATAATTCTGGGCAAGAAGTACACCTGTCTGATGTGTTGAAGGAGCAGTCCTAATTGCGTGTGGCACTGCAGCACAGTGTAAGGTAATTGCTAGAGGCAGGTCTTCTGTATCATAGATATATTCATGATCCTAAATCTGCAAGTGCCTGTAATGATAACGGAAGCAAACTTCAATGAGAACTGATATTTTTCCTCTTTTGGTCAGGAAGGCAATTGACTGGCATGTCAATCATGCCTGCAACCTCTACCTTTTAGGATTCTGTCCCCAACCCTTGGAGAGATTTGGGGTCTCTAAGACCGCTCTCTGTGCAGTTAGTCTAAAAAGTGCAATTACTTCCACATCTCCTCAAAACAGACAGTGCTAAACTGCCAGTTAAAATCCCACTCGAGATTCAAATAGATTTAAGAAGGTATATGTACACACAGGGTCAGCTCATCAATGTAAAATCATATCAATTGGCACTTGAATTAAACCAGTTGTGTTTCACAAAGACCAAGTCTCAGACACCAGATGTGCTGCATGCCCCATGTTGTTGGTTGAATTAAACCAATATGAGTTTTGATTTAACTGAAGTCTGTTCGCAGTCAGCTCACAGACAGGTCCAGAAGCTCACAAGTGATGAGATGGCCCTACCTGTGGAGTTACAGCTCTGCTGCAGGAACCAGCCTCATGGGCTATTTTACCCTCTCGGGAAAGCAGAAGCCCATGTATTACCATGAACTACAATCCTTTCAAAGGCTGGAAACATTCACAGGTGGGTTATGGCAGGTTGGGTGACAAGCAGTGATTTTGTAGGATGGGCTAATCTGGGTGAGTTTGGCAGAAGAGTTAAAGGTAGTAATTACACTGGCACTTACGCTAGTGAAGGAGAAGGGAAGACTGAAGAAATCAGGATGTAGGTAGTATCTTATTCTCTCATGTCAGCTTCAGCCAGTGCAGGGGACATGGCCACAGCCTCACTTTAACAGATTATCCGTGGTCATGCTGTCACTTACCATGGCTCAGCTCAAATGAGACGCAGGAACATCTGTCAGTTTATACCCAAGAGACACCCTGGGAGGACAGAAAAATGGATTGTGCCTAAAGGCACCGTGAAAACAGTCTGAGATTACATTTTTAGGTGTTGTCCTTCAGACATCTCTTCTTCAGTTAAAAGTGTGCTGGAGTTAAGACCAGTGCTGGCTCTGGTCAGCCTTCAGGTAACAAGTGTTTCCTGCAGGTGAAATGTTACATGATTCCAGTATGGGACTGGTACTGGACCACATGTGTGTTTGCAAGTGTTACTATGTGCATACAGGCTGTGTAGGTTCAGATAGTTTAAACTGTGCTCAAAGTCCCCCAAATGCCTTAAAATTCCTTTTTGTTACATGGAAAAATATTTCAAACTTGAGACAGAGGGGCTGAGGTTGAGATTAGCCAAACCCACAGCCTTGACATGCCATATAATCCCACCTAGGCTGAAAAGAGCACCTAAACTCAGCTCTTCAGCCACAGCTTCTCCTAATCAAGCTTAAGTCATGTGAAAGTTGATTTAGAAGCAATTTTATGTAAATAAATTAGAGTGGATGGAAGCCAGGTGCTGTTGGCCCCCACTACTTGTGGAAGGCTCAGCATGCACTCTGCCACGTGCCCGTTGTTGGTGATCTCCAAGATCGCGATATAAAAAGCAGTGTAATGCAGGTAACAAGAGATGAAGAAGAAGGATGCTTTCATGTCCAGAATATCAATTTAAAGCTGCTTAGTTTTTATTTCCCTTTGGTGGACCCTTGGCCCCATTTTTGCTGAAGAGCATGTGTTCAGCTTGTAGGACATAGGTGCACTATGTGATAGCCTCTCATCCCCAGTTTCCAAATGCTTCTGGCTTGGGAAAAATTTGTTGCCTTCCAAAGCATTTTGGGAACAGTCCTGACCTCCTCCCTGTGTCCCAAGCTTGGGTAGCACCCTCTGTAAGGGGAATGTGAAATGGTCAGAAGTGCTGAGAAAGAAGCTCAGTGCAGGCCTGTTAGGCATCACAGCTATTACGGGTTACAGCTTTCAACATTATTCAGCTTGATTTTTAAAATTTAAATTCTCAGGTTAAAATTTTAATTGAGCTCTTGACCACTTGCACCACTCTCTCTCTCAGTAGTTTATTTGCCTTTTGAGAACAGGAGAAAATAAAAAAGTTTCCCTTCAATGACATTCTACCTACCTAAATATCAATAATAGGATTTAATAGCTTCTTGTCTGTAACTCTGGTGCATTGTTGCAGTTAAACTGCTATCATGTTTCATCCTGAACTGGTTCTGCATCAGTGATGGATGGAGCATTGCATTTTTATGTACTGTATCTCAGGCACAGATTGTAAATTCTGAACAATTCTTTTGGGGCAAAAAGCACTAGGTAATGACAGGTATGAATCTTTTTATGTAATATCTAGCTGCAGTTATTACTGGTTTAGATATTCATCTCACATCAGCACACAGATGTTTAGAAGACGGACTTAAATAAAACAAAATTAAAAAGAAGTGTGCCTAAGAGTTTGCATCACATAATGCTTTTTTCATTGAGGTAGGTAGATTGTTTTTTAAAATTCTTTATTAAATCCTATGTCCTACCGTGGCTAATACGTTTTGCTTTCGTGCTGCTCATTTTAATTCTATTTCTAAATAGAACTGAAAAATAATTAACCCATTTCTCCCTCCCAATGAACTGAGAAAGATAATTAGAGTCTCATTCAGAAGTTATCTGAAGAGTGGTATTTAAAAGAACAAGTTACCAAAAATAGGGTGTCTGAGGAGGATTGTGATAGGCTTATAATTGATATATTTCCTGCATGAAGCATCAGTTCACTGCTAGTCTTTCTTGGCAGACAAAAAGCTGTCATATCAGAAACAAATGGTCACTTTAGCATTCATGTTTGGAGATGCCAGTTTCTTGGCACGTGTACGTACATATTTTGGTGTTCACATTCAGTGCCAGCAAAATCGTATTATCTTCTAAGCAGTTCTGCACCTTGTCAAACCACTATTAATTTCTGTTTTAACCTTGTTACGAACAAGAGAAAGGATAACATTACTGACTGAGGAAGAACCGCACCGCCAGTACTAAAACGTGATCAAGCTGGTGGCAGAGGGAAAGGAGCTTCCCTGCAGCTCCCATCACATGGCCCAAAAGACATGCGTAAAGGTGAAATGCAAACATCAGAGGGAAACTGAGGGAAGCCCAGAAACAGGCGTTGCATCTCCCAGCGAGCTGGTGCTTGCTGCTGTGCTTGCAGCTCGCCGAGCAGCATCCTCTGGCAAAGCTACTGCGTTTCCTGGCAGCAAGGGCTTCTGTTTTTAAAAGATGCATTTAAAACATCTTTTTTTCTTCTCCAAGCCTCCGTATGAAGCCAAGTGGTCATACTTGGTGGTGTGTATCTTAAAAACATCCTTGTGATGCCACGAGAGGTTTCCCACCTTTAAAAACACAAATTGCAATCTAGAGAGATGCGAGGTGTGGGAGAAAGAGGGTTCCCATCTACAGAAGGAGAGTCTGTGCAGAGTGCAAATGAACTGTACAAAATCTCAGGGGAAGCAGCAAAGGGTTGAACTTGGATCCGGAGAAGGGTGGTGACTACGAAACTGTGGCCATCTTCAGGTGTGCTCCTTGCACTGAATGCGTCCTCTTGCTTTCAGCTCAAATCGGTTTTAAGTTGGTCTGTCTTCACTCCAGCTTTATTAGAATTAAATAAGTAATAATATTAGTAACATTTTTTTTCATTTTGAGTTGAATGGAGCACTTCCTTTGACACTCAAACATTTTTCAATTCCAGTTTGGCATCATCAGGCAAAATGGGACTGTAGAAATAGAGACCAAATTCAAGCACAGATTTGAATCTTGGGTGTCCTTCATTTATAGTCAGCCTCTCCTTCCTTGTTCCTCTTGTGTACAACTTCAAACAAGGAACTGAGCCTACTCTTCTTGTCTGCTTTACCCCTTTAGTCTCAGATTTATACAGAAGTGACTCTTTCTCCTCCATTTTTTGGTTGTAGTTCCCCTAGCAATTCTTATTTCAAACCCTTTGCTGAACTTGACAGAAACAAGTGGATAGTTTCTAATTCTTAATTTTTCTTCTTCTTTTTTTTTTAAGCAAATACATTATTTGCAGAATTTTATCGCACTTTTTTTTGCCAAATCTGTTTTTTTATTTAGTCTTGCAGTTCAGCTGTAACTAGAGAAACAGGTATCTTGCATCCCAGGTGGAAAGCAGAAGAGGGAAGAAGTTCCACATCCCAGAATTGTGTCAGCTGAGGAGGAGAGTCAGATGCACTTTGTGGGCTTGACCCTGCCTGTCTCCTGGCTTGGGACCCCACATACCATGGCTGGTTTTACACATGCTGTCAATCCTGCTCTGGAGCTCCCTTCTCCAGGATAGGAGCTGGGGAGAGCTGGGAGAAATGTTCTCCCTGGCTGTCCCAGCAGCAAGTGGCAGAGCTGGTGGGCGAATGATGGGAAGTTTGCTGCAGGGTGAGCACCCTGCAGCCAGGCTGCAGAGATGCATGATGCATGAGCCTTCAGCTCAGCCAGGGGCATGTGGGGAGATTACCCAAGAAAAGATTACTGTTAGCCTGAAGTGCTGTGAGAGCAGGAGCATCTTACTACTGAAACATGGCAGACTTTCACGTGCAAATGTGACTGGCAAATCCGGTCGCAATAATTGTTTAAGGCGAATCAATTCATTTAAAATTCCTAGCTTGCACTGTGTCTCAGCATTCTGTAAATTGAATTTTGATGGGATTTTCATTAGAGCTCCAAAGGGGCAGAGTTGCATTCATTCGATAATAGTTTAAAGGAAGGTGGGGAACTCTCTGAAATCCACTTAGACTGTCACTCTTTGACTTATTTATATAAAACAGGTTTTCCTGTTATTGGGAAACTGGGAACAGTTTTATTTATACAAGTTTCTAACTTCAATTTTGCTACAAGAGGCATGAAACCATTTTATCACTTATATTCAGTCCACTACAGTGACTTCTGAAGATCATAAAATCCACTTGTTTAATTCTTATCTAACACGGTTTAAGAAATGTTGCTATTTGCTTTCTTCTGCCTGAAAACACTTATTTTGCTATTATTATTACTTCTTTTTTTATGGCAGAGATTAGAATCTAAAATGGGTGCCTGTTTTCCCTTCAGAGCTAGAGGTAATGAAGGTGTGAAATCAAACAGGACCGCCTTTCAGGGGCAGTGCTTTCTTACACCAGGGCTGTGTTGTCTGCTTTTTTCCCCAGCCCCCAGATTTTGTGTGTCTGGCAAGTCAGCCATCCAGCAAACAGCCAGAGATGCTGCATGGGGTATCTAAAATCTGAATTAATACCGAGACAGTGACTGACTGGGCAAGTGCCCAGTGCTTCCTTATTAGCATGCAGGAGGCCTGCCAATATATTAAGAGGAAAAAGCAATGAGAGGGGGACGTTGGAGAGGATGGGGCTGCAGCAGAGCCGGGGAGCTTCTGGCTCTCAGACTTGGATGTTGACCCCATACGAGCTGAAGTTGAGGGCATGGGGGTAGACCCCCAGAGGAGGGTAGCCCACAGCAGGTACTATTTTTATATCTGCTAGGAGGAGGCCTGCTATGGGACCTGCAACGCAGAGGAGCAGTCCGTGGCACCCCATGCCCCCTCCTGCCATGCATGGTGTCCCTGCCCACCTGAATGCCTCTCAGAACCCCTATTTGGGTAGGGGAGCTGGAGGATGCTGTGCAAGGCTTTGTATGGGGGCTACGAGCTCGGTCCCCACAGTGCAAAACCTGCTGGGGTCTTGCTGCACCAGGTATTGTGGCAACAAGTTACTTGGCCAAAAACCAGTTTTACTGGAAGATGCCAGTGTGGGGTTCTTCTGTTGTTCATCAGGATTATTTTCTTTTATAATTTCTGTTTGGCCCTGTTGGATGGTAACACAGTGCTACAGGGCATAGCAGAAAGACCAGGAGTAATGGTTTTAAGCTACAGTAGCTGATGGTAATCAAAGGAATGGCTGTGTCCAAGAGCATCACCGGCTGTGCCAGCACGGCGCACCAACTGCTCTGGGGCACAGCAAAACTGCCAGGATGCTGGGTCATTTATGCAGTCTGGCAACCTAGCTGTCTCTTCTGTCCATTAGGTTTTGGCTGGTTGAATTGGAGAGGAAGGAGATTTTTTGGAGGAGAGAGACTGGCTGCCGGGTTTCAGGGGCCAGGACCCTCACCTGCCGGTACTCAGTTTCAGGCTGTGCCACAGGCTGGGAAAATAGACTTCAAGGGGCTGAAATTAAGAAGGAGCAAAGATGAGAGATTTTTCTCCATGAAAAACCACAATGTTGTGCTCAAATGTTGTATCGAATGCTGCTCGGACACCTGCCTTGAGACAGCTCTGCTCTTGAAAGGGGGGAGGATTCAAAACTCCCTGGCAGAGTCCGTAGCAGTCCAGAGAGGCACACCAGAGCAGAGACTTGCACAGTGCCATGTGCTATCACCAAAGCCTCTTAAAAAGCAGGGCAGTCTTGGCTTTACATGTAATTTCTCCTCCTTGGATATATTTCTACTGGTATTTCAAGGTCTGCTTTTTAAAACCTGTGGGTTTATAGCTTTGGGAAGGATAGGATAATATTTTAAAGGGACTTAGTGTGACATAGTGGGGCTATGAAAGCTGTTCACGTAATTCAGTGTAATGTACAGAATTGTGTATTTACTCATCTCTTTCGCTGGTGCTAAACTGGTTCTCTTTCAAAAGACTCCCTTACTTACCTCAATTTACATGTTTTTCTAGCTTGCCTGCAATATTTGGCCGCCTCAGATTTTAATAGCCTTTCTCTGAGTTTGTGAAACTGGCGCATTTGTGGTCACAGGTCAGTAGTTACTGTTACTCTTCCTGATGATAAACGAAAAGTTGTTCTTTCTTCCTCTTAGGAAGGGGTTGTTGTCTCTTAAAAGTAAGTTTGTGCTGCAGCAGATGACAAGAGGCTGTTATGCATTTTATTTTTGGGAGGTACAGACAGCCTTGGCTGAATAATGAGTAGGGCTACAGTAAAATTCATCAGCGTTCATCATCTGCCTATGCCGAAGGTGACACGTTGAAAGGCTTATGAGTAGCATACCTAATTACAGCTTTAGCTGAGATGGCTGTGGTAGCACCACATGCACAGGGACGTACAGCTTAGAGGGAAAAAAATAAAAAATAGGGGTGGCATGAGCATATGGGTCATTGATGGGCGATTTGAAACTGGGTCGTTTGGTAGCTGCAAGGTTTAAAACATCCCCATTTTGGTGGGCTCTCGGACACTCAGATATTTCCAGATCAGGCAAGGTTCTGCCTAGTATTTTTCTTGCATCATCCATAATCCTGGCTTTCCTCACACTCATATGTATTCTTGAGAAGTGGCTGACATGGTCCCTGAACAGGGAATAATATACCCTGACAGCTGCGGCTTTATTGTGAACTACTGCTAAATGCAATGGCTGTGCCATTAGATTTTAAGAACAGTATCTGCTTCTTACCTATTTCCTTATATAAATCATTCACACAGTGGAAATACATGGGTGATTCCGTTGTAAGGATAGAAAGAACGGTGCACATAGAGAACCAACTGCCTTTATTAACAGCGTTGTCAAGGGATGCTACTGTGGGTAATCTAATCTCAGCCTTCCCGTGGGTGGTCATATTAAGAAAACAGAAAGTGGATTTGGGTAGCGAGCTGACTGCTAGTTTAATATG
The DNA here is from genome assembly GCA_013401275.1 of Pandion haliaetus. Taxonomy (NCBI): domain Eukaryota; kingdom Metazoa; phylum Chordata; class Aves; order Accipitriformes; family Pandionidae; genus Pandion; species Pandion haliaetus. The sequence goes on along the minus strand of VYZV01027757.1, from coordinate 76,181 downwards.
CCTGGCAGAACATGAATAATGGTAGATACAGTGTAAGTGCGGCAATATCTGCGGGCTGGCTTTTCCAATCACACACCTGTGGAGTTGGAGCTACCTACATAGAGAGTCCCTAAGCACCGGCAAAACATTTCCAGCACTGCAGTTCTCCTGCATGCATAGACTGTACAGCAATGGATTCAGCCCCTTCGGATGCTGCAGAAGGCTAAATTGTTATTTACACACACAGAGATTACGGAAATGGCAGAATTCTGTTTCGGTGTGGACTTTAACCAAGTAACCCCAAACTGTATGAAAAAGCATGTGGAAACCATCTTTTAATCAGAAACAGAAATAATTACCTGCAGGCACCCCTGAATTTCTAAGGATTACTTGGAGCCAGATTCTAATTTACAGGGACTTTCCACTGAAGCTGAAATAAAACCTTTAGGACAGCATTAGTATAAATGAACCAGTTACATCTGAATGTGTCCGTCTAGCTAAGAAATGAGATTGGGAGCATTGCCTCATTACAGGACAACCACCATATTCCACTTTTCAGAGTTTCTTGCTTACATACAAATAACTTTATTGAGGGTCAGCCTGGCAAGAAGCATTTGGGATGAGGGGTGCATGGGATCCCAAATAGCTATTTTATGATCTTTATGTTGGTTCACTCTTCATTGATTGATTTTTGAACCATCTCCTATTGTCAGTTTGCACTCGGGGCCTCCATTTCCCCCATTTTCTTCTTGTAAGCCTATTATTACCTTCTTTCCCCTTTGAATATTTGATGTCATTGATTCCAAGCTTCTTCCTGACATCTCGTTACATATTTATAGTAGTTATCCCGTATCATCTGTCAGATGCTCTTTTTCTAGGGTAAAGACTGCCATTTTTCAGAAGTTATCCTACAAGAGTGAATGTCTGGGTCCTTCTCTCAGGTTTCTGCTTCTGATTTTGCTTCTGATCCTTTGATACCTGTTTGCAGGTAATAAATCACTGCATGCTAGTGGGAAGCTGGCTGCAGATTATGCTATTGACTCATATCAGGGACAGCCATCGGAACTTAGGCTCTGGTCTCGTTGGTACCCAATGGGACAGACCTGTTTAGCATTCAGAGCTGATTTTAGGGATGAGAAAGTGAAGAAAGCGACGTTTGTACGCAAATGGGGACGATCCCTTCCTTGGCACTCACAAGTTGAAGTCTGGGCTCTTTCAGTACCCAGCTGGAAAGCAAACCCAGAGGACGCTGTTAGAGGGCTGTTGGTCACCAGTTGGTGACACCCTTTTCTCTCTAGCAATGTGTATCAGCATATTCTTTTGGGAAAAAAAAAAAAAAAAATCTGAGGACCTTTTCCTGTCTGTAGTTAGTAAGTCTCTACCTTTTAACAAAAGCCCAGATGTTAGTTGCAGCGCTCTTGTTAAATTCTGGTAAAGGTTTTGTCTGGAAACCTTTGGTTCTCACTTGACTGTGCCTTTTTTTCACCCTACCCTGATCTGAAGCAGTTGGGAGCTGCTGTGCCATTGTGCATGTTGATAAACAAGCTGTAGCTGTTGGGTTATAGGGTCTGGAGAAGAGATTTGGGTGAGGTTCCTGCAGCAGAGGCAGAGCAACTGCAGTAGCTGGGACCCTGCAAGGGCTTGCTGTGAAAGCACTTCTCTTTTTCTTATTTTTTTTTTTATTCCACAGCTGAACTTGTGGATTGAAGAGCAGCATGCTTGTTCTGACTTTGGAAATAGATTTTCCTGTCTAAATCTGAGCAAACCCAATTTTTAAGAACAAGAATTTAGCTTTATTACTATGAAATATTTACACCAGTTGTGGGAAAATGATCATGATGAGAAATGACAAAGGATGTTCGCTCAATTGCAGGTTTTCATTTAATATTTATGGTAAAAGTCCATTTTTGAGCTGGTATATTTAAAGGTTTTACACTTGTTTTTCTCTAACACATTATGATTTCCCAGTGATGAGAAGATAGTTATGGAATAATACAGAGAGGTGATTTATTTATATGTATAAAACACCTCTGAATGGCTCAATGCCTGGCTTTAGGGGGCTGTGAGGAAGACCAGACTTTTCAGGCTAGTTAGTGTTTCTGAATAACTTTCCTCAGTGTCATTTTTACAGGTTCCTTACGACACTTATGGATTGTATGCTTTGAATCAGAGCTTACCATTTTATTAATTTTGCTTCTGTTGTAACCTCTGGACCTTTGCCTCAGGTCCTACATCCAGTCGTTCTTAGCCTGTCCTACATTTGCGGATTTCATTACTGGGCTTCCCAAGAGAACCAGTTGTCCTCTGGAGACTGATTTAGTCTTCTTTTTGTTAGGTAGCCTGTGTGGGTTTGGTTTTTTCTCTTCTATTCCTTCCTACTCTGTGTATCTAAATTATTGTACTTCCCATTATGTCCTCTCAAATGATCACAGTAGAAAACAAAATTAAAAATGGACATGGTACAGCCTACTCAGAGAATGAACTCCTGACATTTTAGAGAATTTGGACATTTTGACCTAATATACTTCAGCAGACACAAGCTGGAAAAAGGGGGACTTTGATTAGCTGTAAGGAACAATGTTTTTCCTAGGGTAAAAATCTTTTAACCCAGGGTGGTCAAACACTGGAACAGGATTGGGCTGGAGACCTGTAGGGACCCGTTCCCACCTACACTAGGTCTGTGACTCTCTAGGGGGGAAAAATCGTCCTGAGCTAAGCTACAAAGGAAACCAGCCACAGCAAGGCATGCCCCGGAGAGTCAGTGATACCGTGTCTAAGGTACGAGGTGGATGGTCTGCATGTTGGTACAGCATGTGTAATTTACTGATATTGCAGTTATCTTACATAGCTCAGTGGTGGCTTTGCGGCTTGTGAGTGATGAAGCATCCCACATTTTCACAAAAGCCTTTCTACCACATCACTATGTTCCATTTACTGCTTTTTCTTTGGGTTTGAGTCTACTTGTTATGCCTTTTCATTGACGAAAGTAATCCTCTTGGCCAAGAGAGACTCATGTTCGGAAAGGCAATTTCTCGCCCAATGACAAAAGCCGTATATTCAGGGCTGCTGCCAGCTCTCCAACCAGGGTCATATGTGCTTGTTCAGTCAGCTGTGGTCTGCTCTGCAGTGAGAAAGACCCAGTTTTCCCTGTATTGGATCTGCCTAGAGCTACTTCCTCCATCCTTCCTTTTTCTCCTCTACTGAAAAACCAGGGAATTTATTGATTGTCTGCAGATACCTAAAATTGTTCTCATCTGCAGCAGCAGTTCTCTACTGCATGTTTACTTCTGTCTTTAAAGATACTTTCCAGCCCTTTCCTGCTGGGAGACAAGATGCGGTTTCTTTGCCTTCACCCTCAGGAACCTCTTTCTGAAAGAGAACATTAGCACAGCTTTGCAAAGACAAAACACTTATGGCCGTACACCTTCCCCTCACGCTCAAGCTTACAGGAGCTGGGAGATGATAATCATTTGAGGTTTCCTTACATCAGGTGAGGCTATTTTGGTGTCACCTTGTTCTTTTTTAGCGAAGTCCCCATTTATTCCCCATCAACATTTCCTCCCAGTGGCTGTGTGATGCTGCAGAGGCTCCCAGACCTCAAACGGTCTGCCGGTGGGATTAGGAGAGTAAAGGGAGTGTGGAGGTCTCAGGAGTGAGATGAATGGGAGGATGAAGAGCCTGGGTGGCACTGTCAGTGTGAATTCAGAAGCTTTCTTAACTTTAGAGCTGGCAAAAGGAATTATGGGAATGTCTAGCTCTGTGCTTTGACTGAGGTCCTGACCTGAGAGGAAGGGTTGAAAATCAGCAGAAAGAATGAAAGACAGGGAGAAAAAGAAGTTATTACTAAAATAAAAACCTCTCTGGATATCATTGCTGTATCTTCTCATGTAGAGAACACTCAAATCTTTCTCTGGTAGCTAGATCTGCAGAGAAAACTTAATCTGCATTTCCTTAGCAAAGATGCAGATGTAATAAATATTAACTGAATATTGACTTCTTTGGACTTGTTGAGATTTAGTGTGATAATGGGATGCATGATAATGCCCAAATGAAGTCCCTAAAGCCTTCAGTGGGCATCAAGGACTGCACTGATTACGTGTGAATCTTATTTTCCTTATTTACTTGGCCAGAGGAAAGAAATGCAGTCCAGGCTCTCAGGAACAGGCAGGCAGCCTCCCACTTTCTTTCCAAGAGGGGAAAGTATCCCCCTGCTTGCACAAGAAGAAATCTCTCCTCTCAAAGCAGGGGTGTGTCCTTTGTCCTCAGCGCAGGTGCTGGCTGCAGATGGCGGGGGGGCTCCACCAGTGGGGCCAGATTTGGGGTCACTATGAGCCAAGGGCGTTTTACATCCTATTTCCCTCCCCATCCCTCAACACTTGGAAGCTGTGTCCCCCTGCTTCCTCTCGCTGAGAGCACCATCCACCAAATTTTCAAACTGATTCTTTCCTGCTTTCTCCTGTGCTGCTCTTTGTAGTGGAGAAGAAAAAAGAAAAATCCTGATAGAGACAGTAAAGCCAAATTTTGAAAAACTCTTCCAGCAGATCTCCCTCTGCCCTTTGCACAACTCTGGATAACCCTGAGCTGGCTGGGGAGGGGGCTGGCATGCGTCACGTGGGGTGGCACTGCCTCCCCTTCCCTTCGTTCGTCGCCCAGGCTGCCCTGTGGACATGTCCCCCTCTCAAACACACGCTATAACGAGCTCCTTGGGGCAGGGATGGCCTCTGGGCTCGGGGCAGGGAGGCTGTTGCTCATCACGAGAGCTCGTGGGTGTTGCAGTAGCATAGGTGTTAATTATAAATAACAGGCAATGACCTTCCCCTTCGTGGGGAGATTTAGTAGCGCTGGATGTGGCAAGGTAAAGATCCCTCAGCACTGGTTTTCTCAGCGTTCCTGGCATGCCAAGGATGGTTCGTGCCAGCAGAAATTATTTTTACTCCTCCAACTGTGGCATTTCATTAGCTTTTTATCTCTCCTGAACCCTTCTGTGAGCGTCCTGCTTTGAAACGCCAGCACAAACGCAATTGCTGCACGCAAAAGATTTCAGGGTGAGCTGCTACTGGCTCCTCTAGAGCCAGTTATAGGGAAGCTCAGCTGTGGGTAGTGCTGCAGATGCTGCAGCTCTGAAAGGTAGAGAGGGACAGAGAGGGAAGGCACAAGTGGAGGAGGAGGACAGGAGGCAAAGCAGATATGTGATGACAGAAAATGAAAATAGGTCTGTTGTAAAATAATTTCAAAGATTTTTTTAAGGGAGGACAATTTAACTGAGAATTTTGTAAACAGCTGTTTGCATTTATAGCAATTAATTAAAAAAGAAACTTAATTTATACGTGTTAGCATGACCTGTAATTCCCTATAAAGCACCAGTAAATATGAATATATTCATATTCCTACCTCCAGTGAAACAGCCATGGGCAAGTCTGATAATTACTAACCTCTGCTTACAAAACAAAACTGCATTTCATCTACAGCCAAATACTCAGTTCTTCTGAATGCAAAATAGAGTATTTTTCCATACCAGAATCTGATTTCTGCACAAAAGCATGTGTGGTTAAGCCTTATCCAACTGCTTATGTAAGTATAGCTCTCAATATATGTTAGTGTTAGTAATAACAGAGTAATGTAATTTTCTCTCAATATATGTTAGTGTTAATTATAACAGAGCAATATAATTTTGAGTACATTTTAACCCTGCTTTGAAGTAGTATATTTGGCATGGCAAGTTTTTTCCTAAGTAATGAGCCAAACAAAGTGCTATTCAGATAGAGGAAGAAGTTGTAAAAGACAAGTTGTCTGAAATATCACAAAACGTTTTAAATTGATAGCAGTAAATAACAGAGGGATTTACCATTGCTCGACTTGCTGCATTTTGAGAGGAGTCACAAAGCAAGAGCTATCCTGAAGCTATTGGTTAAGTGTTTTATCCCGAGGTTGAAAGAGGAGAGGAAATCAAATCATGTAGTCATGAAATTTAAAAACTGAACATTTTCAGTGGCCTCAAAATCTTTCGGATGAGAAATGGGATATTAGTTGAGTGTGGACTTGAGGGTGCTGTCAGTGCTGAGTTTTTTGGCCTGAGGTAACTGGACGTGCCATGAATTAGCACATACACATTTATTCGTCCACTTGCGTATCCTTGGATGAAAGTCTTTGCTAGCACGTTACCTGTTGAGCTTACACCCTGTGAGGCTTTACACTGAGACTTGATCATCTCAAAATTTGAGCAGAAGCCTTGTGAAGTGAAAGGGTGCAGGACACAGAGCCCTCAGGTTGGGTAACAAATAGTGGAAGACTTGAGCCTTCACAGAAATCGTAGGCACAGCCATCTCTTTCTGCTGCTGAAGCAGTGGACTTGCCCTGGAGGAGGAAGGGAAATGTCTTTTGATCCAGGGAAGCTGCCAAGGGCTGTGCCAGGGACACGGATGGCAGTGCTGTAGCACCTCCACTCCTCTTCTCACAGGGGAGTGAGGGAAGCCGGGTCTGTATTTACTCCACTTGGCTTCTATTGACCAACCCTTGCTACATCAGCTTTGCCTGCATGGGGGAAGCCCAGCTTGTTGCATGGCGTTTCACTGCTTCACAAGCTCTGCTGCAGATGGCAGCTTGCAGAGCTGGTGCCCTGAGATGGCCACTACGGGACCTGGCTGCACCTCCAGCACCATGTGGGCTGGCAGGCCGGATCCACACTGGTCCCTGCTTGCCAGCCAGCCAGCCCTAGCCTGTGGTGCTGCAGGGGGTTATCACATCCCAGCCGCAGGACTTTGTGTTTGCCTTTGCTGGACTCCATAATGTCCCCATCCACCCTCTCTCCTGCCTGTCCAGCTCTGAATAGCAGCCCGACCTACCAGCATGGCAGTTGCTCCCCTGGGTTGGTGGTGTTTTGTGAACTTGCTGAGATCTCACTCCATTCCCCTGTTCTGGTATTAACAGAGGTGCTAAACAGTATTGGCCTAAGTATTGGTGGGCTGGATTTTATTCTGCTGGTCACAACCCTTTGAGCAGCCAGGTTTCCACCCACCTTATATTCCAGTTATCCAGTTGATACCACAGCGGTTTGGTTATAAGTAGACTGTAGGAGACAACGGCAAAGGCATTGCTAAGTTCAAAATATGCAGTATCCAATTGCCTAATCACTGGCTGTGGAAGTCAAATGCTCACAAAAAGAGCATTTGAGCTTGGTGCCATGCTGATACAGCCACACAGCCTCCAGTTTGGCACTGGTTTGGCTGGTATTTCTGGCTGGCACGGAGCTTGGAGAGAGCACAGACTCATGTTTTTCTGCACAGTTATTCATGCAGATCTCTTCTTTCCAATGTCAGCCCAAAAAGCCCATCCATAAACAAAGCAGACCAGATAGGCATTATGCTGCTCAACACTGACAAGATGCAAAACTCTGAACTGGCCTCAGGGAAAGATCTGAGTCATGTTTATCAACAGAGTTTAAACAAGAATAACGGCTTTTAATATTACTTGCAGCCCCAGGAAGGCTTTCAGTGATTTCTCTAAAGTCTCAAGTTGATCTTGACCATTTTTAGCTCATCTGAACTTTAAAACATATTGAAAGCTTGGGTGCAATTAATTTGGGGTGCAGAAAGAACAGACTCCAGATAACAATGATAAAATGTTCTGTTCACCGTAGTCAATGGTTTGGTTCCAATACAGACCAGAAGTCACCAAAGAGTATACAACCATAAATGGGAATTTGCTGATCGGGTGGAAATAGATTGCTGCTTTCATGTTCATAATTTTGTCTCAAGCAATTTCCACTTGATTGTTACTCTGGCTGGGAGATGCATGGAAGACAGTGCCCAAGCAAGGAAACATATGAAATAAATCATCCTGCTCATGGAAAAAGATGCTGGCCAGGAATATTTTATGTCCAAAAGCTCTATGTCCTCTAGAATATTAGGAGCAAAGCTCTGGACCACCGCTGATCAATGGAGCTGTGTCTGAAGATCTCCTCATCCACTTATGGACTGATTTCATGGTGACTGGAAGGAAATGTATTTATGATATACCTATTATGCGAAATGGCTTTTTACTGCTTCCGCTGCGAAAGCTGAGCTGTCAGTAAGTAAAGGTTTCTAATCTCCAGGGCTCTGAACCCAGTACTTTCTGTAGTAGCATGTTCTGTCATGGGGCTTTTGTTGGCTCATAGAAATTTTTTGTGTCTCTGGGCATCTTGGTTGGAGACTGAATAGGCACCAAGGTTGGGATTCTTAGTACGCTGACCAGGCTGGGTGTTTTTATACTTTCCTTCTTGAGAGGCGCTTGTAAGAGCAGGATTTTAAGAAAGTGGATACTGAGCCCATTCTGAAAATCAGTCTCTTTAAAACTGCTCTAAGTTGGATGCCCAAAGCCATAAACAATCCTGGAAAATGCTTGACCAGCCAATTTTTTCTAGGATACTCGTTGAATTATTTAAGAGCAAAAAGGAGAGATTTCCCCTTGGCCACATTTGTTTTTTAAGCGAATCTGAACTGAATCTCACTTAGAGAAGATTTAGAGATAAGGTTATGACTTGCCCCTATGCCACCTTGTCAGGACCGTGGAGGAAAAGGAGAGATGTGCTCCTTGTTTCACCAGTGTAGCCTGGATTCTCAAAATCCTAGGGGAAGAGGGAATGTTGAGTGTCTAAGAGGACAGTAGGCATGGTAATGACTAGTCTGCCCTTTTTTGCCCTGCAAGGGGTGGGAGGGGAGCAGGGAGCAAGGGGTGAGGAGCTGAGCTCTAGAGAAGCCAGAACATTTGCCATGGTCACCAAACAGCTTCAGATTTCAAGCTGTGGTGCCTGAGACTGTTTCCCCATGTCTAGAGCAAGACCATCAAAGCCACCCTGAAGTTCCTTGTGTAGGCAAGGAAAGGGAGGCAGGGGTATGTGCTGGGGAGAGGGAAGGAAGTGCGTGGTCAGGAAAGAAGTTATCTCCTTGCTAAAGAAGAACGATTCCAGTACTGCGTCACACCTCGAGAAAGGTTGAAAATGTGGCTCCCCAAGGAAGAATGGAAATGAATCTGCAAAGTTTGAAGCAATGAAATAAATAAGGAAAGCCCTAAACTTTTAGCCACCCACAACATGACAGGGCTGGTTTAATAGCAACCTATAAATTTTGAAGAAATATAGTATGCAGCTGTTAGCTCCTTTGTGTAGCTAGCCTGCCAGCACTAACAGAAAGGTATTTTGGCTCCAGATCTTATTTCTGTGTGGTACCAGTATCTGAAGAAGGTCACTACATAAAAATGTAAAATACATGCATGTGCACCAGGAATGAAGGTAATAGTCAACTACTTTGCTTCTGTTTCCTTTACTGCAGGTACACACAAGTATACAAACACACAAATGAGTAGGAAAAGTTGAAGACAAAACTGTTGCTTTGATGATCTTTTTGATAGACACTTTAAAAAAAAAAAAAAGACCATATCAGAAGCATCACCAAAGGAAACAGAGGTGTTCCCTGAGAAAAGAGTGAAATACAGAGGATGGGAAAGCTGCAGCTGGATGGGCAGGTAGAGGTGCCTCCAGCCATCCCACTGCCATACACTTGATGTACTGTTCGGGTTCTCCATCCCGGGACAGAGCCACAGGATCAAAGCGCGTGCCTCAGTGCCTCCTCCCACCCCAGAACTGGGATAAGGACCACTGTGTTCCCTTTGTAATGTGTCTCCCCTCAGAGAGGGCTGATTTACATTTGCAAGCTCTCATGCAGAGTCAGTTAGCTTTAATCTTGGCTTTCTGTCACCTGTATGTGTCCCTTCTCCCCTCCAGCATCCTCCTTGTTCTGCTCCGGTTTCCAGATCCGGCTGCTCACACCTGCAGCAGAGGGGGACCCTGGATGTCCCAGTGCCTGACACGCAGGCACCTAAATGCCGCTCTGGCTTCCCAGCAGATCCCGCAGCGTGCCCGGGGAGAAGCGGTTTGCTTGGCACAACCTCAGTGCTGGGTCCCTGGCAGGCTACAAGCGCATGGGTGGGCAGCGAGAGGCACAGATGCAATCTGGAGGCAAGCCGGGCTGCAGCTAACAGCTACCATAGTGTGCCATTGCTTAGTGCCAGTGCTTCTGGTTTTCAGAGGAAGCCTGTTCTAGTCTTGCTCGTAAGTACAGGAAAAACTCTTTGATATGTCCTGGAGTCCTTGTTCAGGACCTGAAGCATTTGGTAAAGCTGAAAAAGCTGGTGTGTATATGAGAGCAAAACACATCAGATATGCTGCTGCTCCTACAGACGTAACAAGAAATGCCCCTGTGGTTCAGGGTAGATTTTAACATGGAGTATTATGAGCAAGCCAAGTGGATGACTATGGTTCATAGACAGAGCTATGACATTATGCAACTTAATGTGTCACATACAATTACAACATACAAAATGCACACCAGGATTGTGTAAGGAGTGTTTTGTTTAGCAGTTGAGGTTGCTAGTAATGCGTGAGTACTGTTGATGCATATTTAATCAGAGCAGTTGAGTGCTGGAGACTGTATTTCAGATCTGAAAGCTTGAACTGGTTTGCTATTCAGTACTATTTGACCAAGAAAGCTACAAGATTAACATAGTTATTTGGTAAGCAAGAGATGGGGATCTGTGCTATAGAAAAGCAAGTTTCATTGGCAGTTGCATTGTCTTCCCCCTCCACGCATTTAGGTAAGGAGTAGTGGAAGGCAAGAAGGTACTTTTAAATGACATGGCAGATGCTTTTCCTGGAGGAGAGGTGAGTTTGCCTGAGTCCTGGCTATTTCCCACAGCTTCTAAGGAGAGAGATGACTCTGCAGGGCTGTACCTCCTGCTGTGCCTTTGATCTGCCTTCTGAGCCTCAGGGAGAGAGCCGGACATGCTGGAGAGTCCTGCAGCAAAGCTCTGGCTTCATTGTCTTCATCAAGTCAGGACCACAGCCTACACCAGCCCAGGTGCCTTTTATGGGGGCTAAGTTCAAAGCTCTGCTGCCCTCAGGTTACGACCTTATAGCTTAAGCTGTATGAAGGGTTTCTTAAAGCAGCAAGGCTTGGAGGCCAGGGCTCATTTTGCATGTTTAAAATCATGCATAATTCAGTTGCAAGTCAGAGGTGCCTAAGCCTGAGGGCTCCTTCCAGTGCTTAATGCAATAGCTGACTCAGGCAAACTGCAGGGTTTGAGGAGATTTGTTGATAGGGTTGCTGCATTTTCTTGCAGACTCCTGGGGATCTAGCCAGTCCTTGAGAGGGCCAATGTCCGTGTTTTGTTTAAGGGCTGCAGTTTTGTGTTCTTGTTTTGTTCCTTTGCTGAATGCAAAATGAGATGTCTAGGAGCAGGGTGCCATGGTGTATACTTCAGCTTCCATTCTAGGGTGAAGGAGCTCAGCTTTTGATTGAACAGAGGCAGGCAGGTAAGACACAGTCCGTATTTTTATCCTGATTGTCCAAAACTATGAAACATTTTCATTATTTTCTATATAAGCATGGGACACCATCTCGTTTCTATACAAAATGCAAGATTGTCTCTTGCTTTACAGCATTATCTTTGCAGAACAAGTTTAAAATTCCATGTATTCCTAACAACAAAACAAAAAAATAGAAATTTTAAAAAATGAGATCTCCTGAGGAGGTGCGGTTATCAACATTCAGAGGACATTCCCTCAGGCTACAAGGGTAGGAAGGGCAGCCCACCCATGCCCGAGCTTGCCACCACCCAGCTTACAAAACCCTGGAGTAGAAGGCAGAGGAGATCCTGCATTAACTCATCACTGTTTGCTAGGTCAGCCAGTTCTCTCCAAAGAGATGAAGGATCAGGAAGTAAGAAGACTAATGATTTTTTTGGGGGCAGGAAGGGAGGAGGAAGAAAAGGCCAGAAGAGAGCAGCTGGACAGCGAGAGAAGGCACTGGCAAGGTCACTGCTAAAGACAGCAGTGCATCTGCATCTCTGCTCATCCTCTGCTGCAAAGCATCAGTGAACATGGGCTAATGGGACGCTTCGGGGGGGGGGGGTTGGCAAATCCCGCGTGAGCCAATGTGTGTGAGAATTCGCACACTGTAGACATCAAAAAGCCCCTAAGACAAGGGATCTGGTGTTGTAACATGCTGCAAGCTCGTGGTGTGTCGATACCCACCGCAGTTCAGGGCTTATTTATTGTGGTGTTCGTATACTTAGAGGAGAGGCTGCCGCAAACAGCACCGTAAAATTAAAGACAAAAAATAGCAATATTGAGTTTTTTAATGGCAGTTGTGGTGTGCTGCAGCTCTAATGAATGGTTTAGTTTTGTAGTGTGATTAATTTGCTGGCACAGAGGAGGTTTTGTTAATCTTGGAGGACATAGAATTGGAAGGGGGGAGGGAGTGGAAAAAACAGGCATTTTAAGCCTCAAAATTTAATTGCAAGATAGTGCCTGAAATATAAATTGATACATAGGACTGCTTTGAGAGATAAGCATTACCAATGACGTTGGTTTCTGGCAGACAGGATCATCACGCTATTATGAAAAAGATACTGCTGTGGGCTTTACTTTGTAATTTATATGGACATGAATTTGTTTGACATAATTCTCTTGGCTGCTTCTCATCCTGTAACATGGCAGCAAAGCTCTGAAATCTGACTTTACAGAAGGAGTGGAAATGCCCAGACTCTCCCTGAAATACACTGTTGTAAGAATCAGGTTTATGATGCTTTTTCTTCAGTTGCCTTAAACCAAGTATTGAATTCACGCTCCTGCACTCTGTTCTCCATAGTCTGGTGTAAGTCCTTACAGGGAATGGGCAAGCTTATGTCTTGCTAGAATAAGGCAAGGCAATTCCCATTTATAGGGATGTAGCTGAATTAGCTCATAATAATTAAAATCATAAATGGCAGCATTCATCTAATTTCTTTATTGCTCTTCAGTGTTTGAATTTCCAAGTACCTGGGTTTTTTTGGCTGGTCTTTTCTGCTCTCTCAGATGTTCAGTAATTAGTAAGAGAGACACATAAAGCATTTTCACATCACAGAGCATGGCAAAGTTTACAAGTAGCACTAAAAGTCTAAGAAAGGATCCCTACAGTGATAATGGATGAAATGTTTATAGGAACAATTTATCCACTGAAGTTGACCTTTTCCCTGTTTGAAGGTTTTAAGTGATAATTTTTTTTTAAATAATGACTTTTGAATCATGTTTGAAGTGGACAGATTTGAACTCACAGTTGTGCTGCTCTTCTGCCTCTCTTGTGATAGTACTGTCGGTCCCTGGTGAGGCAGGGGACTGCCAGGCACATGGTCCTTGGAATTACCTCCTCTTGTGTAGAGATCAATCAGATTACTTCATCCCTCCATGGTAATGTCACACAGTGCAACACCAAACCAGGCAGAGGCACCAGCTCTGGCACAGAAGCCATGCAGCCGTACTCACGGGATGCTTCCAACTCCATGGCAGGTCTGTGCAACTTTGCACGAGCCTATGCTTGAACTGAACTGCTTTCAGACTTGGTTCATGCAAAGCCCACGTGGTACCACCTTGTACAGTGGTGTGCTTTTGCCTTGGGGGTCCCCAGGGCCTCTTTGCTGTCATCCCACTCCTGAGGCTGGTGTGCCCTTACGGGTGGAACAGCTCCCCAGTCATGAGTGATGCACCCCATGCATCTGAGTGTATGACTTTTAGGGACCAAAAAAGGGGATTATCTCATATGCAGGCCTAAGACAAAAGCTGGTCCTTTCTAACTTTTGGCAGGCCATGCACCCTCACCTGTGGAAACTTAAAATCAAGCCTGCATCAACTTTCTGGTACCATCTGGATTTAATCCACCTCTGAAAGCTTGTTTTCTGTTTTAAATGCTGTTTTCAATGGAAAATTACAGCAATATCCTGAGGAGCTTGCACCTACCGCATAAATCCCATATCATATGTATTTGCAGTCTGTTGTAAACAGGAATTGTGTGTTAAAGCAAGCAGATACAACTACAAGCCAACAGAGACAAAACAGTTGGATTTCCAGCTTTGTCTCCTTGGATTACCAGAGACCCCACAGTCTATCTGCAATTCCTTTTCATCACAACTCCAAACCCACAGTACCACTAAAAATATGCTGCTCTGAATCAGAGCAGCCCTTATGAGGGTTGCAAGAGTGTAGGAGGAGCAGAGACCAAGGGACAGAACTGCTTGCTGTCTTACTAGATGGATTTCCTCAAGGCGAGGGTAGGCAGTTGACCCAGGTACTAGAGGCACTTTTGTATTAAAGACTTTGGATTGCAACACATGTGAAAAAAGCATACTGGCAGATCCCACCACCTATATATAATCTTAACACACTTAATATACTCTTAACCACATGATATAATCTTAATCCCACCCTTTGGAGGCAGCAAGAGGAAAAGATGTTTCAGTATCATCTGAGATCAAAGCAGGGAAGTGCAAGAGGGGTTCAGATGAACTACCCCAAGTTCTGCCCAACCTGAGACCAAATTTTAGCTAAGGCCTGATCAGATTGAATTGATTTCACTTTCTGCCCTGCTTAATTCCAGCCATAGCATGAGGTACAAGATGGAGCCATCTGCAGAGCCTAGTGTGTATAGATGTATATTTCATCTCTGAGAAGTGAATAATGAAACTAAGGTAAGGATAATAATGTCCCACTCGTATATAAAAACTTGTGCAAAAAAACTTGAAAATATCTTGCAAGTAAACAATTTTGGTTTTATACTTCCTGTTGTAATCACAGTCCTTTTTCTGCGCTGCATCTCCAGCAGGTTATGTAAAATTATTGTAGGGAGCATAATTTATTGCAATATTCAGTAATCAGATAAGTGATGTATTCACAGGAAGGAAGACATTATAGCATTCAGCCCTCTGTTCAGCTCAAAAATAGCTCAGATGCTAAAAAAACAAGACATGATTGCAGGCACTTACTGATGCTGGGTTCCAGAGCCTTTTTCAATGACATGCAGTGCATTGCTAGATGATATAAAAGCCATTTGATACTTAACAAGAAAACGGCAATGGCTCAAACAGGCCAAATACACCCAAGTGGCCACAACACAGAGCTGGATCAATGACTGATGGGCAATTACAGCTGGCATTAATTTCAATTGGCAAGAAACTAAACTAGGAATTTCAGTTCTCGAGAGAAAACCTTCCCAAGGTTTTTCAGCCTACCCATGAGTCAGACACTTCCTTACTGTTCCCTTAAAGGAATTTTTAGCTGATGTCCTTTTTAACTGGTTTAGAGACTCATGAAGGGGAAAGCATGCCCGTGTACTTACTTAGCGAAGGGCAGAGGACAGGTGAAGCATGTACAGGGCAAACACTGGTCGGATCTTGCTAGGTATAGCAGGGGCAGCATGCCAAGAGGATGCAGGAAAATGCTGATACTGCTGCCTCCCAAAGCACCTGCCCAGCAGCACTGCATGAAACCCCTTGGAGCTCGCAGCCCAAGCCTTTTACCCAGCCGCAGGCATAATCCTCGCCTTCCTTCAGAACCAGCTCACCTTTGGCACAGCCTTTGCTGATTCCAAACCCGAGGTTTAACCCAGGACCACCTCCTGATCCCACACTAATCCCTAGCTCCAGTGAAGACAGGATCCTTAAAACCAGTGTTACCATTAAATCTAAGTTTGTAAACTGGTTTTAAGTTCTAATAACAGGAGTGTTTGAGATTAGGCGTTGAACCAGGGACAAAGGGGAACTAGATTTGGTGCTGGTGCCTGTAAAGGCTTTCTCCCTAAAGTTTGGTTTGACCATGTTCAAAAAGAATGTTGGGGTTCAGGCTGGAATCCATGCCAGAAGGATGGGAGAAGAGTGGTGTATAATAGGACTCAGGTACTAAGTTAGTAGTTGTCTTTCTAGTTTTAACGTGGAAATGGTACATTAAAAGAAGAGTTAAGTGTGGGGCTCTGACTAGAAGGGGCAGACGTATGCGGTACAGTGCTGACCGGGTTTAGAGCTCACTCCAGTAAGCACCTGCAAGTTCGTAGGATGGAGATGACAGGGGTCCAAAGGGATAGAGCTAATGTTAGACTTCCTCACTTCACCTTTAACTCCCAACTGCAACTGGAATTTTGCTGTAAACCCAGAAATGCCTACTAGCACTAGATCTAAAATTAGAGATTATCTTCGTTTTGGCCTGAGTCATAAACTTCATCTGACAGCTTTTTTGGGCTCCAATGAAATCCTAACTCATCAGCTCCTGATTGCATTGGAAGTATTTCCCTGAATTCTGCAATCCAGCAGTATTTTCATAGGACAGGCTGCATAACTGAATGTTTTCACATTGCTTAAGTCTTTACAATAGCATTCCTTCAAAGAAGGGACCAAGTGTCTTAAGGCTCTGCTACGCTAGACAAATCAGTCGTTGAAACACTTCAATTTTGGTTTTACTATTGCTGCTGTAGCTTTCTATATTCCCTGTCCCATTAATGACTTATCTATGTCCTGAAACTGGGCATAAAAAAATAATAATCTTATTATTGAATGTATGGTTTCAGCTTGTTCTTTGTTCAAGGAGTATCTGAAAGTAATAAATGTGAGCAGAAGTGCAAGGAGGCACTAGTTTCTCTGCAGAGCAAAATATTCTAGAAAAGGCTTTTTGGAAACATCATGTTTAGTCAAGAGTTTTGCATCTCTGGTGATTGCCAAAAGCCAGGACCTAGGTGTGGCTATACCAAGTCCACACTAAAGTTTCAACCCATGATCTGCTGATATATAGGCAAAGAGTACATAAAAGAGGAAGCATACAGAAAAACTACCGCTTTCTGTTCTCTTATATGGGTTGCTTCTTACACTGGTGCCCTCCATCTGACCTAAACATGCTTTGGGGGACCTGGAAAACTAGCAGTTGGGTTTTTCCTACAGGAGCTCTATTAACCAGTCACTGTGCAGCCTTCCTAAAGCCAGGAGCTGTATATTTGAAACTATTGCACTTTGGGGAAAACTGATCTTAAAACAAATTGTGCAGTGCCTGTGTTCCCCTCAGTTCACCCAGAGAGCAAAACAGAGGCTATGCAGCCTCCCTCGGCATCCTGTGGCCCCCACTGAGCAGTGCAGTTCGAATAGAAGGACACAACTATATTTAAATGGGATTATTATTATTATTATTATTATTATTGTCACTTGTTAAAAGTCATTAAGTGAAACTGAACTGAACAGGCAGAAAACTAGTTTGAAAGTTCCCAGAGTTCCTCATCTTGGTGTTTCAGTGAGGTGACTTGGAAGCATGACAACATCTTGGTGACAACTTCTCAGTGGTCAAGGCAGGGAGGAAAGTTTCTTAAGAAGACAAGAAGGAAGCCAATGGGTTTTCTGATGAAGGGCTACTGCTGACTCATCTGTCAAACCTTAAAAATGAATATTAAAATGGGAATTCCCCTCACCAGGTTGAGCTGAGGAGTGGGAGCCAGCATCTTGATGAGTTTCCAGCTGGGCCTGTTTTCCTGTAACCTGCAATGTGCCAGTGGTGTTATCAGAACTGTTTTGGGATGTCTTCAGGGTTCTCTTTGGATTTGCATCCCTGATGTGGTTTTGGCTTGTGAGCTAGTTCAGTGGGAGAACTGGATTCACACAAAAGCTTTCTGCCTTTTGTGGTGAGAGCTCCTTCCTGCCCGTGCTCATCACTGGCAACTCCATTGGTCTGTCCTAGTGAACAAGGTCAGCAATAAATCTTGATTTGTTGCAGATTAAGCAGACAGGCCAATGTTTGGGATGCCTGCTCTCCCTTCCTCCCTTTCATCCCACCATGAAGAGCATGGTCATAGAGAAGTGTTGAAACACATTAGCAAGCCCAACTTACAGAAGAGTCTACTGCATCATTTTCCCTTGTCATCAGTGGAGAAGCTTTTGTGAGCATTGAATAAACTGATTTTAATTCCATACAAATAAGGAATAAAACCACAAGCAAGGATCTCTCAGATGCACTGATATACACAGCCAAAAAACAAAATAAAGTTATTCCCTATGATATTAAACGGCTGACACTTGTCTAACAAGTAGCAAGAATGTCTTACTCTTCAAGCTTAGTTGTTGAAACCTTTGGTGTTCAAATATTATAAACTCTGCAAGGAACCCCACCATCTTATCCCATCAATCTCTTAACCTGGATATAACAGAAGGTAGATAGGATGAGGAAAGAGCACCAACAAGAAAGCTTGCAGGATAAACACTTTCATCATTGAACAAAAAGATAGAAAAAGCTCTCTTTTAACGAGAGTGCCCATTATGATAATACAGAAAGGCACAGATGAAGCAACTGATGTCTAAAGCAATCTGGAAAACCAGTAGAGCAATATCTCATGGAAAACAGAGATATGTCAGTTACTGTGCACCTCTGTCCCTCTTGGACCAGTCAAATGCTTCCCCTCTCAAACCTGAAACTTTTACTCTTCTGGGGATTTCACACTGTTCTCAGACTTTGATCCATAGTTGCCAAGTATCTTGAGGGGTTTGGGGAGGTACCTGCCATTCTGTTCTTTTTGGAGCTGTCACAGTGGACCCTGAAGATCATGGTCTTTCAGCAAAATATGGGTTATTCAAAAGCATACTGCAGCAGAAAACAATCTTAGGGCAATAAATGGGCTACACCTATGTGAGGTTCTCTGGGTCCCATCTGTTTACTCTTCTCAATTCATGTGGGAAGCTCTTTTGAACAGCTACTGTCTCATTTGATATTTCAAATAACATGTCATTTGACATGTAAAGTACTTAACAAAGTGTATCTCAGGCCTAGCTGTGGTGTCTGCTCTCCATGATGGATCCAAGAGGGTAGTGTATTGACAATAAGAAATACAGACATTTCCGCTTACAACAGCATTAGGGAAATAGCAATACATCAAAGCCCCTCTTTGAATATTCATTTGTTTACTTTGGTTCTAGAAATATTCATAAAATTGGCCTACAGTGGCACATTCACCTGTCTTGAAGAAATCTATTCATTGTGAATTGTAGGGATCTAGCTAACAGGGAAAGACAGTTGCAATATCATGGAACAATGTCATTACTGGTCTCTAGGGAAAGAATCTGGCACTTACTGCTGATTTTGAAGGCATCTTTTTCCAGATAAATGAATAAATGTGGTTACACACAGCATATGATGCTACGCAGGTTGAACATAGCAGAATCCAGATAAGCATGGAGATGTTCAAACACTGGATCCAAGAGCAGCTGAAGAACTAACTGCAGTTGTTATCACTGACATCTTATAAAGTCAGAGCTCAGAGTTGTGAAGAGGAGTTAGTCATTGGAAGGAAAACTAAATAGTTGCTCCGTCCCTTGTTCTCCAAGGACTCCTTTTTCTCTTGTACTCATCAGTAGCTGTGACAGTTTTCTTTCTCTTGTCACCTCCTTTGCATCTTCATATAAAAAGACGTAACCTATGGGAGCACTCCCATATATCAGAGTGCAGATCCTGAGCCGTTGGTTTAGCTCAGGAGGACTGGTCCCCCCAACTCATTGCAGTCCCTCACAGAAATAGCAAACACAAATTCACCCCAGCTGCACTAGCCCTAAAAATCTTATCTAGAGGGATATGCCAGTTCTGTCCCAGCTGCTTCAGGTAGCACTTCCCAAAAGTCTGCTCATGAAGAGTCTCGTGCATGTGATCAGAGTAGGTCCATCCCACCAGCATGTTGCCAGGTTGCAAAAAGGGAACAAACTCATCCACCCTGGAAAACAGCTTTGCATTTACTTATTTATTTTTAAGTCAGTTGCCTCACAAGAAAATTGCTCTTTAATCACAGCAGCTTGCTTGCAGTCTACTGGTAACATTGCCCTTTGATGTTAAAAAGTTTATTAGCAGAGCTGCATTTTGTATCTGAATAATACATTATTCTGTGATTTTGGGCTTCTCTCTACGCAGGCAGTCAGTGGGGAACGTGGGAGTCCTTTCCCCCCAGCATCTTTTGTATCATCCTTGAAATCTCTGACTTTTGGATGCAGAAGTTTGAGCTTCCAAGAAGAAAGCGTTGTTTCCAACGTGATTCAGTGTTGGCATTCATCTTCTTACTCTTAAGAGTTAATTATTTCTATCACTGAGTTACTGCCTCGGATGGACACTCCAGAACCAGAGTGCTTTGAACACAGGGCTGGAAGGGACTCCCTGGGACCACAGCGTTGTGCCCCCTGGTATGGCAGGCAACTGTGCCAGACTGCTCTTGCTGGGCAAACTCCAGAGGAAAAGCAGCTAGGATGTTTTTCGCCAGCTTTCATTTTTCTAGGCCACTTTAGCCCAGATCTTTCAGATCCCCAATAAAATGTTTCCACTTGTTATCCTTATAGGGTTTATTCCAACTTGGTCTGAATTCTCTTAGCCATTTCAAAGTGCCCAGGGATGTGGACTGTGCCCTAGATGAGGCAGCAGCAATTGCTTGTGCAGTACAATTAATAGTTTCCTAGCTCTCCTAGAAATGCCTTTTCTGATGCATATTAATTGCGTTAGGCTTATGCTTTGTCAGCTTTATCAGCATGTACTGCTGCCTTTTACTCCACCCAGGGGACACCAGCTCCTAGTGATCCAGGTGACCTCCAGAAAGCTTTGGACAGCCTGCTACGCTGGGGAAAAATCCACCTTGTCAAATTAGAGTGAATGATGACATCTTAGGATGTGTAATTCATGCATTTTGCTGATAGTCATAGTTTGCTAACATGAACTGAAGTTATACTGACAGTTCAGCTACAGAGTTGGGCTATGGGAGCAGGTTAGGACTTCCTAACTGCAGGCAGCATTAGGGCTGACCCCCAAATCTGATAGCACAGACAGTGGTACCTGGAGGAAGGTTAAGCTGATGATTGCATGCTTGCAGCAGCAATAATAGCAAAGCTAGCATGAAGCTCCCTCCTGCAATGAAAAGTACTCTCCTTTAGTGCCCGCAGAGGTTTTGGAAACACAGCTGATCCTGCCTTGGAAGCAAAGCCCTGTATGGTACCATCAGCTTGCCATAACCCCACACTAGAGGCACTTGCTCTTCCCTGTTGTGTACCATGGCAAGGTTACCAAGCTCTCCTCTGTGATTTGCCACCACTTTTTCATTGTTTTAATCTCTAGCTATGAATTTCTATGGTTTTGTAAGATTTAAAGCAAAAATATAGCATTTCTGGGTCCCTTTCCAGTGGAAAGTGGAGTCTCTAATAGCTTGTGTATCTCCTATCTGCTGTCTTCTGCTGTATTTCACCTTTACTGGTTCTAATAGAAGTTCACACTAGATTAAATGCTTTAAGGTGTTTTTCACAAATTTTAGTTGCAGTTAAAGAAGTTGTCCAAGTAGCTAGATGGATAGATAGATATTTGCTCAACTATGTCTATTTCAGCTCTTCTGGTGAATAAATTATTGCAATTATTGGCCTGCAAGTGAATAATGTTGTCTGAGTTTCTATAGACTGAATATTCATAGGAGGTGAATGTTTTAGCTGTTTGCAGAGTGAATACAAATGCAAACATTAACATCCCAGAACCATGTCTACTAGAAATCTCTGGCACAAAACAAGAGAGATTTGAAGTGACAACACTTTCCTACTTCACAGAAGATGAAAAGCGATGACTTAATTATAATATTTAAAACACCAACAATTAATCCTTTGATCAGAATTTCTTTCAGAATTTTAAATTAATGTGTACACGTGGGATGTGGACGGCTCACTGCTGGTCACCCACTCGATATCCTCATCCTTGCTGTAGTTCTGCCATATTTCCTCCTGGGACTTTAACACTGATGAAGGAAGTGAATGCCTCCAAGTTGTTGTAGTCACTCACAGTAAGTTTAAATCTGCCAGAGAAAATGGAAATTTAAGGCAAGGACTAAGAAAGAACATCTTCTGGACTTTGCCTTGCATTCTTAAATTTATTTCCTACCCCAGCTAGGTTTGTCACTGCTGTGTTTGATTGAACACAGTATGATGGCATTGCTGCCTTGAAATTATTTTGGAAGAAAGAATGGAATGTGTAGAGTATTTATTGAAAGATTGGGTTGAATATTTTTGTCCTGAGGCTTCCTCTGGAATTGTTTCATTTTGGTGGTGAGAAGCACTGTGTTTCAAACTTCATTAGTGCATTTAATGCAATAAATCAGCTCTCCTAAGATTACAGGGGATTTAAGAATTGTCATAAGAGATGTGGCGATTTTTGCCCCAACGCAGTGATATACTGGAGCCAAGAGAAAAAGATGGAAGCTGTGGCTGGACCCAAAGATATATGGGTTCAGGTTCTGGGTTGGATGGTGTGCTGCTACGAGTCCTTTCCTTTGGGTCCACTGAGTTTTGGTTGGAAACTCATTGTTGATTTTAAAGGTCTCCATTAGCTCCATGTCTTAGCACCAAGACCTGAGGTTCCCCTAGCTGTCCTGGATGACAAGCATGGAGCATTTTTGGTGTTGCATGTGCTACTTTGTCTTTGCGCCACCTAAAAGCCATGAACAGCATCATCTTTCAAATCCGTACGCAAGCCGATCTCCCTTCTGTACTGCCTACAAACACCTAACAGATGTGAAACTGCCAACAGTTAATCTGCTGGAGTGCCAAGACTATTCGTTATTGTCTGGACTGACATCCCTTCGTCTCAGTGCTATTTCTCGACATATTTGAGGACAGGAACTCTCTTTGCACTCTACATTGGCACAGTTCCTGGTGAAACGGCCATCTGGCATGGCGCTCCTCAGTGTGTCAATGGTGCAGATGGGAAGTAACATTGGATCGATGCTCTGCGCGTTTCTTCCCATTGCCGTAAAGATGTTTAATGTAAGGAAAAATGGGTTCCCCTGCAAGGCATGGCTGGCTAGCCATGGCGCAGAGGCAAGAAAAGCCAGCCCTCCCCCTGCCGCACTCCTCTTTGGTATCTTGGAGGCTAACACAAGAGCTGGCTGGGTTACTCACGCTCTTTCTGAAGGTAGGGGAATCACAGCTTGCAAGAGCGTGGAGGAACCCTGCCAAAGAGGTGGCGAGGGGCTGGTGGCAGGGACGGGCAGCCAGGCTTGCATGCAGGGAGGGCAGCGCAGCAGCGCCTGGGAGCCCCGACTCATCCAAAGTCTTTTCTAAAGGATGGAAAGCTGCCAGATAAGCATGTAGGGAACTTCTGGGTGGAGGTTAAGTCTTTTCTCCCTCTGTTACACCCATCTGTGGTAGAAGGATTATGTGGCACTTTCATTTAGGATGGTTATTTTCGGTTGCCTTGGTCGCGGGCAAAGATCCAGGCTGAGAGAGCTCTCCCAAAGCTTGAGAGTTGAGAGAGGCAACTTGAGGCTGTAAGGCTGAGAGCTCTGTTTCATGCTGGTGAACACACTGACTGCTCACACAAGTGATATACAGCCACATGTTGTTTTTTTCAAGCGATTTAAAAAAAAAAAGTGGGGTTGTGGACAGTAGCTGGCAAAGCATTGACCTGATTTTTTTAGGGCTTTTAATGGACTCTTCTTGTAAGTTTTATTATTATTGCTACCTCTTATTATTTGTTTTGGAAGAAATTATTTTTTTCTTTTCATTCTAGATTGACCAAGAACACACATAAACTGCATAATTTGTGAGTATTTCCTGATCCAACTACTGACATTGTTTTTCCTGTTTGGTAGGACATACACTACCCTTCTGGGTAGGACTCTGCCAGAAACTGTCCTTTAGGTCCATGAATTACCCCTCTCAGCTATTACCAGTACTTGGGACCTGAGCCAAAGACGAATCTGGATGCAAAGGAATGGAGTTAATTCAAACACCAAAGATCTCCAGTAATACCAAAGGGGCTAAGGGAGTACAGAAAATTAATGGAAAAGTAAATTACTTTATACATAGATATTGATGCTGTTTTTCTTTTCTTTTCCCTAGTGTGAAAATCCCTCTTTGAAGTAAAATTAGCAGTGGCATAGTACTTTGTGTTTTATCAACATTAAACCTACAAATGAAGAGACAGCTAGATAGACATGGAAAATAATTATTTAATGTGAAGGAAACAGTAGCAGTAATTATATGGCTTTGGAGGTGGATAGGAAATGATAATACATGAAGTGCAAAACTTATTTCTAAAAATGTACACAGATGGGGTGAAATGCCATAAAATTACTGTTGTCTGTGTGACATTTTGAAGAAAGACAGGGGTATGCTTCTAATGGATAGAGAGTTGCTTTCTGAGAAAATACAATAAACCAGACGGGGAACTACAAAGCATAATTGTTTTATTCAATTTTGAATTTGATGCTAGTTGAATGAAAAATTGCTGCCAGTGGATGGAGGCAACAATACCTTTTGGGTGGTTGGGTATAACTACTGAATTCAAGGTACAAATTATGCGGGTGAAGAAAGGGAATGTTCTCTGCTCATGTCCTTGTGAGCAGAGATACGCACAGTACAACAACCTATGGAAATGTTTCTCTCTAGAGCATGTTTGATCTTCAGCTGAGGCTAGAAAGCAATAAATCAAAGCAACTCCAGCAGATGGCAACTATTCAAATTTCTGCTTCTTTTCCTGCATATAATGCAGGATGAAGTGCTCTTACATTTCTCCTAGCAGAAGCTAGTAAAGTAGAGGGAAACACAAAATCTAGCTATTAGAGCCTGGAGTGGCAACGAGAGCACCTGGCTTCTCATCTCAGTTCTGACAAAGATGAGTTATGCGACCCTGGAAAAGTAATTTAACTACTCCATGAACTGTAAGGATATAATAACCTCAGTGCATAAGACACAAGTGGGTAAAAGTCTCATTGTGTCAGCACCTAGCAGTGGTAGAAGCACCAAATAAAATCATTAGAGGTACTGGGCATTGGCTTTGCAGCATCATAATTTTTTTTATTTTTGAGCAGCTCAGTCTGTCTAAACAGATGTAAAATCACTGACCAATCACACTTTATAAAACTGTTCATACAGGCTTTATGCTGTAGAGAGGGTCACTACTCATAAATAGCAAATTGCCTGGTCAAAACCCACTAGCAAGTTGTTAGAGTTGACTTGCTCTGTACCACATCCGTACAGTGACACATCTGTGCTTCTCCGTCACTGCCTCTTTTGCACACCACGTGTGTGTGTTTTGAAAGACCAGTATTAGTCACAGCAGGCAGGGAGTCTTCTGGAGGATCTGCTCATTTTCCCTCTCTGCTTTATTACATCTTCCCCACGGCACCGTACGTCTCGGCTCGAAGCATTTGAAGAGACTGCCCTGGCATTCCTCTGAAGTCTGTGGGTGGCACCATGGCTGGAGAGCAACCGGCTTAATATTAGGCCCTCAAAACTAAGCAAACCTGCTCCTTCAGACTGCCCGTGAGTGAATTTGGTTGCTCTTGTTTTGTTAAACCACTTTGTTGTTGCTGTTCCCTAACAAATGGTTGACAAGGGAAGTGGTTTGGTGTTCATTAATTCACTTCACATTCCTGCAAAGAGAGAAACCACTTGTAAAGGAATTTTAAGCTTGATCTAGGTGTGGCAACCTGGGCTGTTGCAGAGGGAAGCGTTCATTCCTAGCAGTTGTACTGTCAGTCTAGCTGATCCTTGACTAGGGATGGACTAGATATCCCTATGAAATTATATCTTCCAACTCTTTTTTTCCACAGTGCAGCAGTAGAGTAGCAATTTATTTGGTCTGCTTAATTCTGCAGAAAATATTGATGTCTTCATGTGGTATGAAATCCTGGGGGACTAAGTGAACCGTATCTGTATGCAGGAAGATGAGGTTCCTTAGTCCTGAAGGATCATGTTTGATCAAGGTCCTGTAATGCTTTTTTTATTATATTATTTTTGCAGTATCGTTCAAGGCAAGCTGGGAAGATCATTTTATGAACTATTAGTTGGGTCATTTATTCTTTTGCCTTTAAAATATGAATACCTTCACCCTATACTAATAAAAACTCCCTCAGGGACATAAATAACTAGTTGCTAAATGATGGTAACTTAATTTTGAAAATGTGTAAATTGGCCACAGAGTTTCCAGAGCTGAATTGCATTACCGCTTGTTTTCACACAGTAGTAGTTAATTCTGTAGCGGGGCTCAGAAATGGCAGGATTAGCAGCACTCCCAGGCAGCAAGATGTGGCTAAACTGACTTCTTAGGTGATCTCCATGGGGTGAGGCTGGCATGTCTGACTTCCAGAGCTGTATTCTGCTCACGTAACCATAACTCCAGAAAACTGGTATTGATTAGTTTTGCTTGCACAGGAAGGAGTGTCCCACTTCTTCTCTTTAATGACCAAAACCAAGGGTGAGTTTCTGCTCAACCTTTTTGCTAAGGTGGAAAGGAGGTTGTGATAATGCTCCCTGGGTAAAGATGGCCCCCAAACATTTGAATTGTGGCTATTCAGTTCCCCTGTGTGTTTCTACATGTTGAGGCCCTAGTAAGGAAACTGCATAGGAGTGGGGAAACAACAAAAAAAACCCTGCTAAAAAGTGATATCTCAGAAGCTGCATGCAAGGGGGGTGGGGATAAATGAATGAGAGAGAGCTCTAGAGACTTGCTCGATTAAATATCTGAGTAGACAGTGCTCCAGAAGGTCTTAATTTTGTGTCCTGCCCCGTGTCCAGCCCACTGTGCTTAAGGTAGTACATGTGTAAGGCATCTATCACAGATGCTCTGTTTTAGCAACGGAGTTTTCCAACCACTGGTTCCTTTAACCTTTAGTCCAGAGGGAACTTTGCCTCCACTACTCAAAAACATTAAAGCACAAATGTCACGTTCAATGAAACACGAAGCAATTGGAGAACCCATATCCATCCTTTTCACGGCACTTTGATGTTTGCTGCTTCTGGTGGTGAGGTTTCTAGATGCCGTGCCAGCACTCTGCCCCCAGCTATCCCACTCCTCCCCGCCTCTCAGAACAGCGCTGATGATTATTTTATTCGGGTATTTACATAAATATGACACACTGAGGATTTGAGCTTGATGCCTTCAATTTGAATTCATCTGGTTTGGAGGATAATTGCAAAGCTCCTGTTCAGTGATCTGCTGAGGTTACTGTTTGGGGGCACAGAAGCAGTTTCCCAAACACTGACATGAGTTTTTTTATTGTTATTTGTTAACCTCTTCCAAACATTAAGATGCACTGCCTGGAGTTAGAGAAGAAAAGTGATTTGTAAAAGGACTATCAAGCAGCGCAGGAAGATCTGAGATGTCCAGCCCATGTGTCCCCTGAGCAAGGCAGCCTTGGAGAGGCAAGTGAAAACAGCCCTAACCCTGAGCTTAGCACACGCACAGCCTCAATCAGTGTCATGAAGACTGCACCAATGAGGGAAACAGC
Organism: Pandion haliaetus; assembly: GCA_013401275.1. Classification (NCBI taxonomy): domain Eukaryota; kingdom Metazoa; phylum Chordata; class Aves; order Accipitriformes; family Pandionidae; genus Pandion; species Pandion haliaetus. The sequence goes on along the minus strand of VYZV01027757.1, from coordinate 49,098 downwards.
ATTTCCTGCACCATTTTCTTCCTGAATTTTTTTAGCTTGCACTCTCCCTTTCAGTTTCCATGTTTCCTCAGCGTCACTGGTGAGATGGCATCTGGTGAGGTGACAGGTAGAAGGAGTGACATGTGTTGACTGTGGGCCTGCCACGATGGTATCCTTCTGTCCCCTCCAGAATCGGCAGTGCCCTGGGTCCACTCTGTCATCCTCCCCCTCCAAGGACCTTCCTGCCAGCCAAGAGAGGGGACAGCTGCCAGTCTTGTGGTCATTGCCTGGCTCCCACTCTGGGCACAGGGGGGCTGCTGTAGGACTCTGGGCAAGGTGACAGAGCCTTGTGAGTCTGACAGCTACTCCCTCATTTCATCCCTAAAACCACCTCAAATAACTTTAAGAATCAAATGTTAAAGGTCTTGTCACAGTGGAGTGTCTGGGATTAAATACACATTAGTTCTCCCCTACCCTCATCCCCATTTGAGCTTTATGGCTATCTTGCTAGCCTAAAGCCTTCATCCTGATCTGCTGTGACAGGTCAGAACAATTTGTGCTATTTAGGGAAGCAGCGATGGGCCCTTCTGTCACCTTTGTCATTTGATTTAACCCTGAAACCATTGGCTCAGATGATTAAATCACCGCTGGGATTATGAAGGGTTCGGACTGGCAGTTAAACATGTAATTTTTTCCACGTGTGTTGATGCTATGCTTGTGTACCTTTGTGGACCGGGTCAGGAGTATCCTGGTGTTCTTCTGGGCTGTAAAAGGTGGCAGTAGGACCTGGTGTCTCAAAGAGTTCCTCCAGAGCTCTGTTTATAGAAACACCTCTGGATTTCACGGGAAGGAAAGCCAGCAGGGATGGCTGGCCTGTTTCTCATGTCTGTGTGCTCTCCTAATGAGGAAATTTCCCTGCAGGGAGAACAAGAAGGTTTGTGCTAGCTGTGCCATCCTCACACGTGCCTCCTGGGACAACACGAACTGGCCAGAGAGTGCTGAAACCTGAACAGGACCAAACAACAGCACCCAACAAATGCTCTTTATGTGAAGACCAAGAATTTCAGTTGGGGGTGTTTAAGATTTTGTTTATCTAATTCAAGGTATCTGACAGGATTTAATGAAGGAGGTTGAGTCTTCCTAGGGAGGCAGAGGAGAAAAGCCAGACGAGAACAGGGGCCCTAGAAATAATTTTCTCAAAAATCACAATTCTTTTTTGAGTCATCACACTTTTTTTACTGCCTTTTTGCCCTGTTCAATTCAGTGTTTATGTGTGTGTATACATTAAATTATGCTAAATCTCAGCAATTTCATTAGCAAGAAACACCTGTTTTGGCCCCAGAGGGCAATGTAGGGAGGTAAGCATAACCACTTCTGAGCTGTGAGAGGCTGACTTTCCCACTCTGATTCAGCATGCTGGTTTAATACTGAAAAAGCATTTTGCAGTTTCTCTAATTTAGGCTACCACCTCAGTAGACGCAGGCAATTGAGACGGAGGCCGAGTATTTCATGTCATGTGGCAAGGTGATGTCACTCTTCCACTCTGAGATAATGGGTGCAGAGGTGAAAATTGGCTCGCTAGTTAAGTGTGTGGGAAGGCTTTGATAATGCGTCTGGGAAGCGGCCATGTGGGAGGGCTCTTCTCTCAAGATGACTGGCAGCTGCCATCCCACTGGGCTTCAGGGCGGCAGAGCACTTGCCTCGCGGCATGGCATAAGTACGTGCCGTTAACTGAGTCATAGCAGGGGCTGGGAGAAATCCTGGGTCTCATGCTCAGCACAGCAGACCCAACGGACCAGGGGTGTGGAAAGCCATCGAAACCTCTCATGAGCCCATAAGGCTTTGGTTGCAGGCAAGGATTTCGGAGCATGGCCGTGTCATAGCGGTAGACTCGTCATTACGGGGAAGGAGCTCTGCTACCCCATGGGTATCATTGGAAAGACCATGGCTCAGCTTGAGGACAGGACAGACCCCAGCTCTCCTTCCCAGGTCACCTGGCACCATGAGGGCAGAGAAGATTTTATGTAGTTAAGACCTACCTTCCCACCCACCAGACTGCCTGGATGCCCTTCTATTTATAGCAGGACGGATTTAACTGTGAACTCAAGCCTAGCGACTCGGTTAAATATGAACTGAGAAATTAGGAGGAGCACCTCAAAGTAGCTGCGAGACAGGTGGTGAAGAACAGAAAACACCCATTGTAATATCAGACCTAGAATTCAAGTTATTTGGGGGAGACAGGGTACCTCTCTGTGTTGCAGACCTGGTTTTGGCCCTCACTAGGAAAGAGTGGTTAAGAGTGGTAGGGAGCTGGTCAGGTTACTGGTCCCCGCCTCCTGTTAGCAGATATCCAGGGCAGGCCTCAGAAATTGTTGGCTGCTAGACTGAAGGTGGGCTGCCAAGAAATTGTGGGTCAGAAGCAGGACCTCTCCTGGCTTCACGGGTGATGAGGCGGGGAACAGCTGAGGAGGAGCTGCAGGTGACTGCCACAAGTTCTGCAGCAGCAGAAATCCACCCCAATGTTGGAGCAGGTTATCCAGAGAGGTCATGCCATCCCCATCCTTGGAGGCTTTCAGGACCTGATCAGCTAAAGCCCTGAGCCAGCTGGTGTGATCCCATGGTTGGCCCTGCTTTGGGCAGGAGGTTGGACTGGGTAACCTCTGGTGATCCCTTCCTACCTCCCAGGATTCCACAATGCTGTGACCTGAGCAGGCAATGCTCGCTGTCCTGCCCAAGCTATAGGCAAGTGTTCCTTCACCAGCTCGGCTAGCAAAGTTGCAGTGTAGTTGCATCTCATCTACTTTGTCAGCGTTCTTACATATATGGGGTGAAAAACATACTGGTTTTCTGTGATTGCTTCTGACATTTCTTCACGTTTTCCTAAAGCCATTTCCACTTGAGGTACGGAAGGGAAAAAAAAGAATACATATTTTCAACAGAGGTGCAGATGTGGTATCTTAACTTTTCAAAGGGGCAGATTCACAGTAGAAAGAGAAGGGGCAATATTGAAAAAAACCCCAACCCAACCCCCAACCCAAAAACATAGAGAGATTTTATCAATTCAATATTTTCAACATTTTTATTGTTGTCAATGTCTAGCAAAAGAAAATTCACTGGTACTCTCCAGAAATACTAAAAAATAGTCTTCCAGTATTTAAGCAAGAGAGGTTCTCCTTGTATCAATTTAATCCAAGTAAGAATTTAAAAATTAATCACCTGTCTCAAAAGTAATGCTGCAATTTGGGATGGCACAGATTAATAATCTGCACCTGATATGTAATTATCTGCAACATAGCCCCTATCCTGACCCTGAAACAATCTTTTTGAGTTATTTCTTCAATCATTTGAACATTTCTCTGGCTTAGGAAAGTTCTGTGACAGCAAAATACCAGTACAGCAAGGGAGGGGACATCTTGAGCACACTGCCAGAAGTTAATTTTTCATGATTTTTTGTTTTAGGAGCTGCAATGATGATGTAGCATAACAAAATTGGAAATGTGTTTGCATTTTATCTAGTCTGGGATGTTGATTTGCACCTAATCCAGACCTGTGGTATGAATTGCCCATACAGAGCAAGCAGAAAACGTCCCTTGTCCCCAGCGTTGGAGGTAAAGGTGAGTTACAGGACACAATGCCCTGGGGTTTTGGAGGTGCCAGTTAGCTGCTCCCTCCATGCTTTGACACAGCTGACTGCTAGATGAAGCTGGGGGAAAAAAAAAAATCCTCACCCCCCAGCATTGTGCCTTTTCAAGCTGGTTTTTTAATGCTTAAATTAGTTCTCAGGCTGTGGGGATGTGCTGCAGGAGGGGATGGTGGTGCCTGGGAGTGCTGTGGGGTGGGCTGTGCCCAACACCCTGTACAGGGTTGCTGGTATTTGCAGAGGCCTGGAGCCAGTGACCAGTGCCCCCCTGGTTCCTGGGTCTCGTGCCCCCATGGTTCCTACCGGCAAATGTAATGTGGGTCCTGACTTGACATTTTTCTGTACACATCCAGCCCTGGAGCCAAATGGGGTTGGAGCAGGGGCAGGAGGGTGCACACTGGGATAACACTGAGCAGTCCTGTCTTTGGTGGGTGGCTGTTAGCAGGGCCTTTTCACTCTAGATCTCTTTACTTCATCTTTTCTGCCTTGCTTTTTTTTCATTCTTGAGAAAATGAGAAATATTTTTACTACCTGTTATGCTGCCTCTCACTTGTTAATTTTCTCAAGCTCTTACCTTTCCTAAAAGGATTTTTTCACTACCAGCATCTGAGGGGGAAAAGAAAGCAAGGACTTAGAAATCAGTTTATTATGGTTTTTTTTTTCCTCCTTCAGCTAGCAAGTTTTGGAGATGCTGTATTTCTGCTGGACAGCTTTCAGTCCTCTAGGGTCCCTATATATCTTTCCTCAGATGACATCTACTTCCAGAGAGAAAGTAAAAAAGAGATACATGGTCCATGGCTGCTAGCTAAACAGTAGCCAGCTCTCACTGAAGCCCAGGGATGAGACCATACATATCAAAATACCTAACTTACAGAAAACAGGAACGATTCACTTAGATTTAAACAGCTGTAAGAATTGAAGGCTTCGGAAAGCTTTGCATGCCCTTTTGCTTCATTTCTTTTACAGCAGCATGATGATTACCCCGCAGCAATTTCAGCTGTTCTGTTGGTAACAGATCCAAGGAAGCCTGCTTTCCTACAGATTTGGATCTCTTGTCTCCTGTGTTTTCCCCTGCATGTCTCGCAGAGTAGTGCAAGTGTCGCTGGGGCAGTGGGCTGTGCTGGCCGCGTGTAGGACGGATCTCCTCCATCCTTCGCTGGATGTGCTCCACCGCTCCTCTCTTTCCACCTATCCACATGTTTTCACAGGCTTTGGGGCATCTCCTCCTCCCTGAGATGTGGTTGAAATTGTCCTTTGGATTAAAAGTAATTATGTGGGCACTCACAGACAGATAAGACAATTTCATAGCTCCATTTCTTGGAAAAAACAGGATAAGAGAATGTGTCACTGGCCAGCAGCATAAAGCATTTGCATTAAAAAATGAGAACAGCTCTGGGCTGTCAGGAAAGGAAAGGAATGTATGCACAGAGTCTGAAATGTAATTACAGGATATACTCTTCTGCTTGGATTTGTTAATAAACTGCATGACATTGTATTTTATTATAAAATTGGATTGCGCAATTGGGGAGCATCACAGAAGACACCCATCAGGCCTGCTAACGCACTGTGTGCGAGGACGTGTTTTTACTGCCTTACCTCTGAGTGCCTCTGCGAGGTCCTCGTTTTCTCCGATATGCCTCTTTTTAATATAAATGCATATAAGTTATGATACCCAGAAAGAGTAAGCAACCAAAAATACTTATCACAGCAAAATGAATTATCTATCCATTTTCATTGGAAAATGACAGCACAAACCATTTACAGAGGAGGGCCCCTCCTTTCTCACCATTTCATTACTCTAAAGCAAGAAATAGTAAAACTTTTAGTGTAACAGACAAACCAAAATATTTCCCCCTAGCATCACTCAGGGGAACGGATGAGAAATTTCAGCTGAAACCTTCCATACTTTCCTGCAGGTGGGCTGTCTTCAAAATTTTAGCCAGAATGGTTGGAATTTACCACATCTAAAAGTTTTTAAAAAAAAAGTATTTCAAAGGAAATTGTCGAGGCATTTGAACAACAGGCATTACAACCTGAATCCCGTACCTGCCGGGACTAAACGTTAGGCAAAGTCTCTGTCTGCCAGACTTCAGGGCTGGTTGATGCAGCCTGAGTTCAGATGACTGACAGATTGGTGGCTGGGGGGTAATGGGAATGGTGGCATACCGATAGCACCTTCCTAATGGTGATTATGTTTTACCTTTCACGTGTTCTCTTGACAAGTTAGGAATTATTTGCACGTGGCTATTTTCAAACAAGAAAAATGTAATTTGGATTTTGGAAACCTAAATATGGGGTGATCTTAAACCTCTTCATAGAAACATGTGTTGCCATTTTGATGTCTGTCATTTATCTCCTTTAGCCTCTAAGAGCAGCCTTGTTCTGGCAGCTTTGTGGCTGGTTGCAGTGCTGAGCAACTCCAAGGAAAGGAAAAGAAAAGAGAAAAGACAACAAGGTACCCAAATACTAAGGGAGGGGGTAGCTATGTGGGGGGTTGCCTCATTAAAAAACAGAACAAAACCAATAGGAAATTCCACCTGGATCAAACCCAACTCTGAAACTTGGATGCAAGTGAGAGGGTTTCACTGAAATGGAAGTGGAAAAAAATGCGTAGCTCCATGTCCAGCAAAACACCCTGTTCTTCCCAGAAAGAAGCTGTTTGTTTTCAGGCACTTGACATCAAGGCAAAGGAAGTAAAATACTTGATTTGCAGAACTGCTGGTGTACGAAGAGCCCAGGGCTTTGGGCATGCATCCAGCGGCGCTGGAAATCAACATTTAACTCCTTTTGGCGCCTTAGGGAAAAAAGACCTCAGAATTTGGTAAACTTACAAGATCAACTTTTCAGAGAAAATGCCTTTGGATGTATTTGTTCCGCTCTAATATGCCATGCTGTGGGCCACTAAGAAAGTTAAATAAGCTGTTATTCTCGTGATACCCTCTGGTTTGGAAAACAAAATTAAGATGCTATCTTTGAAAATGACAATGTAAGGTAGAAACAGGGATCACCTTTCAGTGTGTGGTGGTGGAACTTGAAAGCATAGAAAGAATGATCAGACATCACAGCATCACAACTTTCATTGCACACACCCAATTAAAGCCAGAGTTTCTGTCTGTCTTAATTTCCTACACAAAAGCCATAGGACTACTTGATAAGCAGACATGCTTGCTAAGGAATAGCTTCACTACTTGAAGTTTCTTAGGGGAATCATTAGAAAATGTGTTTATCTTGATTCTCAAGGGGAATAGCAGAATAGTAGTGTCCAAAATCACTACCTAAGCAGTGATGATTTCTTAACTGTTTTAACACAGCTTGAGAAAAGGCATATTTCATGCAATGCTGGGAGCTGATTGTTGCTGTAGTGGGGACGAAGAGGAACTTAAGAGACATTTGTGTTAAATTAAAAAAAAACACAAAGCACTTAAAAGTATTGAATTGGCTAGCCTGTGTGTTTATTATCTCTGGGCTCAAGCAATAAAAAAGTTTGCTCTACTTCTGCTCTCTAACTGCAGGGGAAATGGCCTTCAGTGGACTAAAAGGGCAGTAACGCTGCTGTTTTCCTGTAATCAACTTCTTTATCACCTCGGAGGAGCAGCCAGCACACAGACCAGCCAGGTAGCGATGGGGTTAGTCTACAAAATGAACACCAGCCACGTACCTACGTGCTGATCTACGAGCCTGTCCGGTTGGGATTTTTCGGTGTCTGCAGTCTAGCTGTGTTCTGAAACTGGATGTGCTCTCTCTTTTACAGTAGTGACATGCAAGGATGCTCTCTTTTGGTCATGGGCATGCTGGATGGCTCTCAGGAGAGGTGGCTGCAATAAGCTCTCTGTAGAGTGACCCACAGGCTTGGAGCAGCTCTATCAGTTTAAATCCTTGTGGGAAACTTTCAAGTGATACTTGAGCCTGTAGATGCTTGGAAAGATTTTCCATTAAGAAAAAAAAAACCAAACAAAATTCACGTGGCTTGTTTTGTTTGTGGGTGTTTAATCACTGTTTTGATAGATTTCTGTTAGTCGGCAGGCTGGTCCTGCAGTAAGCTGATCCATGAGCTTTTGTACAGGATACTTAGCAATTTAATGTGCCAGTTTGCACCAGTTTCTCTCAGCCTTTGATTGTGCCATCCACTTGTATTGTTCTGCCAGAGATACTCGCGATCCAGCCCTATAATCAGGAGCCTGAAAAGAGTGACTGCGCTGCATTTCCACAGCATATGTCATTCCAGAGCTACTGCATCGCTGTCCTCCAAACCCTGGACTTCATTTCTCCCCATGCCAAGTCAGGTAAAAAACTCAGGAAAGGAAAAGGGCAGCCATATAGAAAATGTGACATTTATAAAAATAGGCAGGTTGGAAGAGGATTTGCTATTTAAGACAGACAAGATTAGAGTAGCTTTGCCCCTCCAGGCTCAACCGAGCATGATTTTGCCAGAGGGGCTAGAAAGTGGATGTAGGAACAGTGAGCCTGGGCATGGCACAGCCAGTCCACATTCCCAGTATCGTAAGGGTTTCCACCACTGGTTTGCCACCCATCCCATGTGTCGTACTGGTAACACTTAGAGAGTCACTAGAGGGGTTAGCTGCTCTGTGTTACCTAGCTAAATGAAACAACCCTCTCTTAACTACAGCTGGTGAGGGAAGGATCACGACAGAGCAAATTACTGGGTACGTTTCATGGGAAGCACTGGGTACTCCAGAGCCTGACCGAGAGCAGCATTCAGTGTGTGACTGGAAAAGTGTAGGTGTGTGTGAGACAGAAAAAAGATTGTGGGAGACCAGTGGAAGAAGATACTGCTTTTCTTCCAATTATTATTATTTTTGATCCATCTGGTGTTTAAACCAGCCTTGCCAAGTCATAAGAAAAAGATCTGCTCTTCTGCAGTATTGCTGTGAGACCCAGCTGATTTATGTTCACAGATCATTAGGGAAATATCTGGAGAGGAAACAGCCCTTTCAGGTCCACGAAAAGCCTCACAACTTTCCAATTCTTATGCTGTGTGAAAAGCAATCCAAAGTTTATAGGGTCAGCTGTCCACTCTGACTTCACTGCTACCTAAAAGGAACTGAGAATATTCTTTTCTTAAAGTATTATATTATTAAAGGTGGTCAGATCTCAGTGGGGTCAGAAAAACCTAAAAAGTCCTCACATATGTAAAATACACCTTCTAAATGTAATACAGATAATTAAGCAAATTAAGCATATTTCTAGTGTTTATTTTTTGCCTTATTAAAATTTCATCCAAGCTGACATATATTTATCAGCCTATCCCAGGAACACTTTTTGTTATGCAGTGTGGAAATTTAGGTTGGAACAAATGGTGATGTTTTATATAAATCCATGAGCTGAAATTTAATTTTCTAAAAGATAATTGCCTCTTTCTGAAGAGTATTACAGCAATTACATGGGGACAGTTTTTACTTTCAAGACTTTGTCCAAGGATTTTTTCAGAATTTTATAAGCAGGCATTACTGAAGAACTGTATCAAACCTATGGGGATGTAGAAGTTAAGTCCGTGATACAAAAGGGAGTGGAAACATCCATCTTTAAAGACTGAACATTTCAAAACTTCTAATTTGCCTATCTGAGGAAAGTTAGCTTCAGGAAAGGTTTTGGCTTTTTATCCCACCTCTGACTAAAGACTTTTCACATTTTTTTAAATTCTAGGAATTGTTAGAATAAACTAGAAAAGAGGAATGACAGAATGGGTCAGTCTTTACTGCGCTGCTCTTTCCCAAACTGTAAAGCTTTCCTTTCTCTGTCTCCTAGTGAGTGTTTCAATATCCTCAGCCACTATGTGTAAGTTTATATTAATGTGAGATTTCAGGCTGGTTGTCTGTGAACAGTGATTTCATTATTTCTTCATTAAAGCTTCCAGGTAGAAAATATAATTTGGAGAATTTCACTTAACAGGAATATAATTTCAGGTTTTCCACAGCTAGTTTTAGAATTTGAAGTTATACAACATTTCCATTAAACCACAGAAATTAGAAATGCAAAGCAACGTTCCATTCTTTTTTCTGCCATTGCAAACCTAAAGTGCAACTTTCTGCAGCAAATGTCGTTAAGCGACCAAAATCCATTCTTCCTGTACAAATGCCAGGAGACCCTGAATGCGTAGGGATGCACATTATGGGGAATGAGGGAAGTCTGTACGGACCAAAGAGGGCTCCTTTCTGCTTTCCTGTTACTCCCACCGAAATAACTTGGGGGAGATGGAGGCGGGGTTGGACACCTTGATCTCCTCACAAGGACCAGCCTGAAGCACTGGAGCTTTGTCATGCTGGTACCATGCAATGCTTTTGGAGCTGCTACGGAAAGAAAGTGTTCTATAGATGGGACTAGTTTCTCTAATCAACTGTAACGTGCTGCACATCCATAACCATTGAACACGAGAGTACTATGGAGCTGAGAGACAGCAGGAGGGAAAAAACGACATGAAATCCAAATCAACCCATGCTGAGCATCTCTGTTGCTTTGCGACACCCGTCATTTCAAGCCTGTGAGTGGTCCCATGGAGTCAGACTCTGTAGCATGACAGAGGGTACCCCTGGTTAGAGGAACAGAAGGATGCTTTCTTTAATCCTAAAATGGTCCTGGTAAAGAAGGGCACTTAAGATTGGCTTGAAAAATATATGTAACCTTATATTTATTTGGCAAGCAATCTATAAAGATGTCATAACTCTAGTTGAGCCTAAGTCTAGGCTTAATTTTAAAGCATCTGCTAGTTGTACCAGGTGCAGATATGCTGTTTTTCCAAGTAACATTGTTATTTCTCCCAGGATGATGAATCTGTACCCTCTGTTGTGTTACAATAGCATGTTTGATATCTCCCCCTTCTTTATTACCCTTTATAAATATTTAAAACTGATCATTGGTCCTTTTAAATAGCTGACTTGAGCTGTTTTGGTTCACCAGATGTTTGCTCTCTTCCTGTAGCCTTTCCCAGGTGTCCACTAGCAGCCACTGTCAGACAGGACCCTGGGCTTGTCAGAGCCCTGGCCAGGCCAGGGCCACCTGTTCTTCTGCTTTTTAGGAAGTAAATATTACATTTGAAGTCCAAAGCAGCATAGATATTTAGCTTTTGCAAGCTTTGCTAAAAATTGCGAGGTTTAAGTGAAACAGCTTCATTTCTCAGCACTTAAAATAGTGCATCTGTTGTTCTTAAAAACCTATATGGGCAAAATGGGAAATTATGTCTTCTATTTATCTTAAAGTAAAAACTGATTCGAAATATAACCTGGGAAAAAGATACTGCAAAACAACCCATTTTCTCCCCAAGCCCTTTGGTTAGCTTTCTCAGACCTAGTCTGTTATTTCACTGTGATATGTAGTCACTTTTTTTCCAAGCAGAACGGGCAGCACAACATCCAGATATTATGAGGAGTGTTTACTGGAAGAAGGCATTGTATGAGAAATTATGCACGTGCACTATGATACATCTGTGGTGTAACTTTGTTGACTACCTGGATTAGCATTCTGGCTTCTGGATGTTTAGCCACACTGAGAATGCCAGTGACAAGTTTTTAGCTTTCACCAAGGGTGTCTCAAATCACCTTGCTGGTGTGAGAAGCCAGGGTGGGCAGACCAGGGTGCCATTTTTAATTGAGCTCTCTATACTGCTGTGAATGTGAAAAAAGGAAAAAAAAGGGTGGGGGGAGTTATTTTTTCCATGGACAGATCCATCTGCAGGAATGGGGAATACTTTGAAGAGGAGGTAGGGGGAAGGATGGAAAAGACTAATTCTGCACAGCCTGGGGAGAGGCACCAGCCACCCCCACTATATTTTTTGCTTGTGGTTGCACATCTTAATTAATCCCTTCATGTGATGATGGAGGGTGACTTTACAGAAGTATACAGACTTCTTTAGGCCAGATCAGCTCCTCTTTCTCATTTGCCAGGAAAGCACAAATCATGCCTTTAAATAATAATAATAATAATAATTATTATTATTATTATTATTATTATTATTATTATTATTATTATTATTATTATTATTATTATTATTATTATTATTTCAAGAAAAATAATATGAGAAATTATGTTGCTAAGGCTAAGATTTAAGGCTCTGGCACAGATGGAGGATGTTGTGTCCACTCAAATCAAAGAAAAAATGGTGACTTCCCTGATACAGCCAAACTTTTAGATTCTAAGGTTTAGAACAGACTTGGGTCCACTGGGGCTATATAAAAAATTTGTTTCCATAGAAAACGTACATTGAGCTCTTCTTCCCAGTTCCCTGTTAAACAAGGAAATGAATGGCCCCTCTGAACAGTGAGCTGTGAGTGTGAGGGGCGGATTATTACGTCAGGCTGGCTTTGTGTTGCCAGACTTGTAGTGACCCTCCCTTCCCGGTGCAACAGAGCTGTTAGGCACGCTCTTCTCTTGCAAAAAACCCATGCTTGTGCAACGGAAAGCAAATGAGAATAAACCTTGATCCCCAAAAGGCCAGTTCTGACCATGGTCACCAAATTGCTCCTCTGGAAGGAACGGGGTGGCTGTTCCAGGTAGACCCAGTGCAAAAGCTGAGACAATGACAATGACGTGTTTCGTGTACACACATAACAGTGTGATGCATTTGAGAATGCTCTGTGATCCAGCAAATCTCAACCTAAGTCAAAACCTCCAGTTATGGGGCCAAACATCTTCCCAACTCCAGACACCCCTGGTCCCTAAGCAGCCTGGGGCAGGGAGGGCTGATGGAAGGTGCTCTGTTGGGTGCAGCATCTCCAACCGGGCAGGCAACGAGCACTGACCACATTCCCTCCAGCTGTGAGATTGCTGCATGGGCAGACTAGGACATGGTTTGGGATTTTCTCTGACCTTTCAGAGCCACCATTTGCTGTTGGGGGAAGAAGAGCAAATAGCTGTGTGCAGTCCTTGAGAAGGTACATAGGAAGGCTTCCCCCTGACACCCCCAGCCCACTGTGCTGTTCGATCAGCCCAAAGTGTGGACTCTGGTTTGGAGCATGCTGGCAGAAGCACCTGCCATTACTTCTAACAACTTCAACGTAGTGCCTTATGTGGGCACCTGACAGTTCAGGGGATGCCAGGAACTGCAAGTCCTCCAAGACTGAAGCTGTGGTTAGAGCTATCACAGGTGAACATTCAGTTAAAAATGTAGAGGGCCATCTTCATCTGCATCTGCTGCATTCCCTCATTTGAATATGGAGCACTAACTTCATGCTGGAGTGCTTTTATACGGAACATCGTTTGTTGTCCCTGCTTCTTCATAGTTCATTTACTTGACTCCTAGGCATTGCTTTGCATGCTGGTTGCCCTTGAAGCAAGGTGATGGAAACATTCTCAAGCATGCTGTAACAGGAGACTTGTTCCAGTCGTCTGACCTAAATCTGAATTCACTTGCAGATGGGCTATTTGGATTTGGGGTTTCCACATGAGCCAGTGCAAAAGGAGCATCTCGCATCCAAATCGCAGTCTACGTCTGGTCTCCCATGGAATTCAGGTTGATGGGAGAAATTTGGAGGAAGAAAGGTTGAAAAATTTAAGCTATTAGGAACAGAGGGAGTTCAAAGCTTTGGCTGATTGGGGTGGAAAAAAGATGCTTGTAAAGAATCAGACTGACATTGAGAAGAAAAAGAAATGTTTCTTGACTCTACTACAGCTGGCTTTCCCCTGTGACTTCAAGCAAGTATTTAAAAATGCTTCATGCATCTGTTTTCCCTATCCATAAAACCAGGTAATGGTTCCCAATTTGCTGCACCCAGTTACGGAAAGATTTGTCAAAATGATATACACGCCAGCTTTCTGCTGTTCTCTGGTGTTATGTGCATCTTCCCACTGCTTGTCCGGATGTCAGCATTCACAGTTTCAATCTGGAGAGGAGATGAATGGTGAGATCTCAGCATGCCAAGTCCTTCCTCTGGAGGAATATGTTCTTGATGATGGTTTCTTCCTTCTCACTTTAGGATCGTTGTGTTGGGGTGATTTTATATGTTCACTAATGCACTCTCCACCTTTCCCTTTCTTCATTGGTCTGCATACCTACATTACATCCAAATCTACTGTCTGTGGTGTTTTTCATGTATGTTGGATACATGGTCTTTGCTCTTTGTTGTCCCCTGAGCTGGTTATACCCAACTCCCAAGATTGCATTTCTCTGATGTCCAGTAATGGACCATTAATAAGCTGTTTATAGGCCTGGGACCTCTGTTACCATCCTGCGCCTGTTCTTCTCAAGGTTGCATCTTATTCTATGGTCATAGACTGTTCATTATATAAGCATAACTACATATTATCACTCTCAGTTGCAAAATCAATATAATAGGTCTTAGATCACACAATCTTACAATGCTAAGTAGGTAGGTGATGTTTACCTACGTGGTCATTAGATAATTGCCATTATAAGCAAAACCATATCTCCACCTGGGTCAGACAGGGTCTGATGGGTTTCTGAGGTCTGCTTCAAGGCTAAATAATACAACCTTGCTTTCTCCCACCCCTAGCTTTTTCCTGTGACATTTCCTCTGTCTATAACAATATAGATGTGAAACATGGCCTAAAGGAGCTTTTAACACGGGCATCTGTAGTCACACTGTGTGGTCAGCAAGCACATCATCTCCGCAAAAGGCACATGTAAACAAAGTCAGAGGTCTGCAGGTCCTGCAGAGCCCTCGAGCCCCTGGGAGCTCTGAAGAACAACCTCATATCATGCAAACTAGAAATCTGTCTCTCCCACGCACAGGAGAGATTTTATAGGTAAGAGCAAGCTCTCAGCTTCACCTTTCAGTTTGGTGTCTGCCACTATTAAATGGACAGTGGAGCTGACATACCCCTGTTGAAGGCAGAGGTGTCCCCGCAGAGGTTTCCCCACAGAGGTGGCGAGGCAGGACGAGCAAGCTCTCACTGTCGCAGCCTGTGCCGTGTCTCTGCCCCACGCAGGGCAGGCAGGATTGGTAGCAAAGCATTTTTGTGATCACTAAACACAGAGGAAAAAGTTTATTGGATTACAGCATCCTTCCAATAAAAGAAGCTATAATTTGGGCATATGCAAAGTTAAATGGCCATCAATAACCAGAGTAAAACTTAACTAATTGACCCATCTAGCCATAGTAGTAGTTTTCCAAATGCCAGGCAAAATATCCATGAGTTTGGGAACGTCACCTGAGCAGGAGCACCTTCTGTACCCTGGGCCTCTGCTCTCCCCATTCATCACTTCTGGAGGAAAAGGGAAAGCAGAGAGCAAGAGGTTGAGAAAATGGCTCCTGATCCCCCAGATGAAGCACCCTCCTCCATTCTTACCCTGACTTACCAGTCGCTTAGGGCAGCAGCAACATGGCAGTTTTGCAAGGGGCTTCTTTTGGGCTTCTGCGTGCCTGGAGTGATTCCAGGCACTGAAGATGCCCCCTGCCACCTCAAGCATTGGCACACAGCTGTTTTGGGTTTTTTTTCCCCAGAGCTTTGTTTGCATGTGTGTTTCAGAGACCGCAAACACATCTATTTAATCTAGATGATTTAAGACTGACAGGTCGCATTACCAAGAACATGCTTGGTCTCATGTACCTTAGCAGCAAAGTAACATCTGTATGAGGAACTTTGCCAGTGCATCATTACAAACGTTGCTCCAGGAGAGATGTGGAGGTGGAGGTCCCAGAGGAGAGCCCGTTTGCCTGACTGTGTGGTGATCACTCCTTGGGACCTTTTAGCTGAAAAACTGAGGTGCTGGAAAATGCCTCTACGGGGACAGAAAGTGTAGGTGAGAAGCAGGTCCTGCTTTGGGACCAAAGAGCTCTCTGATGGAGGGGCTAGAAGGTGACTTTAGCGGGGGGGAAAACCATGCAAACCCACCCATTCGATGCCTCCGCACAAAGGGCATCCTCTCTTAAGGGGAACGGAGGGGAACAGTGGAGGTGGCAGCGTGGTGAGAGAGAGATAATGTACCCTGTGGTGCAGGCTTAGTTTTAGAGGGACTGCAAATCTCATAAGTAAAAGGTCTCAGCTTAGACTGAATCAATCACAACTGAACAAGCAGCAGACTGGTGCTCCTGCAGGAAAAATATAACCTGTGGGCGGTTAAGCTCATCTGAATGAGTGAAGGAGAGAAAGGGAAATTTATAAAGGTGTGGCTTGGGAGAGAGATAAAAGGGACGCATGTTCCTGCAGCAAAAATAAACTGCATAATAGATTAAACTGGGAATTTATTGTCACAATTTTAGGGAAAGTATGTTCAGTAATATGCCTGTGAGTAACACGAATGTTTATCAAGGAATAGTATCTCTCAATATCAAGAGCCAGATGTAGCTAGGAAAAAAAATGATGTTGAAGGCATTTCAGCTAGGAATTGTTGCTAGAAAGGGTTTCTGTTCTTAGTGCTTACGTAAAATGGATAAATAGCACTGGCTTCAGCCAGACATTGGGTAATTTTATTTCCCTTTCCAGGGTCGTTATGGTACTGGCTTGTGGTGTGCAATGCTGCTATTTCTTCTGGATAGTAAACGGCTCTGAGCAAAAATAATGTCAAGTGGTTTGTCGCGTAAATAGAAGATGACTGGGTTGTGGTCACTACACTCATTTGCTTTGTTCCCAGCTGATGTTTGACATTTCCAGAGTTGAAAGGAATCCCTGTCCTATTACAACAGAATTTGGAGACTAATAATTTTCTCTTGCCCCCCCTTCGCCCCCCTCCTTTTTTTCCCCTGGTGATAACTGCCTTTCTCTGAATATTTTGTTGGAATTGTAATTTCATTTTTGGCACTTGGCAACGGGGGGAGGCTTTCTATTACAGTTAGTGTAAACACATCTTGAGTGTCTTTGTATATGTCCTGCAAAGATCTACAGAAATATTATTTTTTCTGTGCTCTAATAATAGGAATAATTAATTTCCTTTTCTAGATGTCATCTGCTGTTCTCCAGCACCCCAAGATGCCATTCCTTTTTAACATGAGGCAGGTGAGGGAACTTCCTTTGTTTCTTCTGGGACTGTGTGGTACACCAAAGTAGAAGACATCTTTTCCTACTTAAGCCGGGTCAACTCCACAGATACCCTGGACCTATCCATGGGTAGGAATCTGGCCTACTATGTCCACTACTTTACAAAAGTAATGCAAACATCAGAGATTCGTTAAAACAAACCCAGACCTGGGGCTGGCTGTGGCATGCAGGTAAGCCAACATCAGTGCTGGGTAAATTGCTGCAGGACTACCAAAGTCCCGGGAAGAAGATTGCTGGTGGTCTCCACAATGCACGCGTTGGTTGGAGTGTCTCAGTAAAATAGCTCTTATTTTGTATCCTAGGATTAAGGTGCTGAAATCAAAATTCCCTTTGCAGTATAATCCACTGGTGGCTGTGAAGAATTACTGAGTCCAATGTGTATTTTTAAAGTAAATTTCCTGGGTGTATTTCTCATTTTTAGTATGCATTAGTTGAGTACTTGGTAACTGGAGTATTTTCCATTTTCCACTGATGTATTTTCCCTGCAGAATAAGTATCTAAATAAAATGCTATTGAATTCCTATCACAAGAGTTGTCTCTGTCTTAATGCCAATAAGAAATCTAATTGGCCTTGTACAGCCTTCTACTAACCCGTGATAAAAACTTATTTAAATGAATTGGATACCATCTCCTTATAA
The DNA here is from genome assembly GCA_013401275.1 of Pandion haliaetus. NCBI lineage: Eukaryota > Metazoa > Chordata > Aves > Accipitriformes > Pandionidae > Pandion > Pandion haliaetus. The sequence continues at coordinate 31,893 of VYZV01027757.1, read as the reverse complement.
TTGTGAATGCCTTTTTCTTGGTAGGCAGAGCTGGGAACATAATTTCTTTTCAGCGACGTTTAGAGGTAACAGGAACAACTTTCAATTAATTGCAACTGTCTTGGCAAATCTGATCTTTCTAACCAAGCCAAGACTGTGCAATAGTCTCCACTAAAGCTGCTGCTGAGGAAAATTGCAGACAAAAGGCATGAATTTCTTGATTGGTTAAAGAGTTTGCGATGTTGTATATCGTTCCTATTATTTTAAGGAGGGAGACAAAAAAACCAAACCATGACACCTGTGTATATTATAGTAGTTTCCTGCAAGCTTAGAAGGATGATTTGAAAGGGGAAAATGCTCAGCCAAATACTAACACAACCCCACTGTGTTTCCAGTTTTTAATCTGTCATACATCAAATTGATCTGCAGTAACTGATGAGGTGTTAATTTTTCTACTGCAAATATGTCAAGAAACTGTAAGTGATTAAGGCAAAAGTTGTATGATTTTTTTTGCTATGTTGGAGGAGAGGATTAGATAACAATCCCAAATCATGAAATCCTTGTATTTTAATAGTTGCCTAGCAGTGCGCCTTGCCATCCTAGTTAAATACATACAGGAAATCATTTGGTGACACTACCAGCATTCAAAGTGCCTACAGAAGCTGCATGTGGGGGAAAGAAACTCTTAGTCTACCTTTCCATACTCTTTGCAGCACACCTATTTTTAAAACCTCACAAAGGACTTTGCCCCTGCCCTCTTCAGAGCACGTACACGTCGGCGCTGCTCGTTACTTCTGTTTGCCTCTGACTAGAGTAACTCGTAAAGGGAATTCAAGAAGTAAGCAGAAAGCAGACATGACATGAGCACTGTCAGGGTCTGATGGCAAGCAGCTTTAAGCCATGCTCAGAAACGGGATCAGTTTTATCTCCTCCTCCTCCAGCTTGCCTTTTTCTTTTCTTTTTTTTTTTTTTAAGACTTTGAAATTCTGTTCAGCATTGTGTTAGGGAAATTTCCAAAAGCAAGAAGGGCTGGAGAAAGCTGAGAGAGGAGAGGCAGAAGCACACTGAAGCTGCTGAGAAGATGAGGTCAGGTCCAGTCCTGTGAAGTATGGAGGGTCTGGCCTGCAAAGGGCAGCTTTGGGCCAGCACCCGCTCTGCAGCCTGAGCACACAGTGAGCAATAACGGAGTTGATCCACCGCTTTATAACGCCTGTTTGACACCAGTGCAGAAGCCATTGAAACCCATGGCTGACTGGGAGTAACACCTGAGCGTGCTGCCGGTGGTCCAGGGCTGAGGTGTGCAGCGCAAACAGGAGTTTACCAGGGGCGAGCTACCAAATGGTGATCACAAGTTGAGTTGGTGAGAGGACAGGGGTCCTTCCAGGCATCGGAAATCAAAAAGGGCATTAAACTGGTGGGATTAAACGTCTCTAATAGGATGAAGAGAAACGAGCAAATGGCAGCCAAGCAGGAAGCTCTGGGTACATTTTATTGTGTGCCAGGGCTGTTTTTCAGGACCCGTCTGAGCCATGCTCACAATTCCTGCTCCTCTGGCTTAGCAGCTCATGGCTCCTCGCTCCCACAGACACCCTGAGCTCGTTGCTCCCTGGTCTCATTGCGTCCCTTCCCTGGGCACAGCCAGCTCCAGTGACATTCCCTTCTTCTCTCCCAGCTGGGTCCCAATCAGACCCAATGTGCGTGCATGCACCTGGGGCAAGGGGTGGTTTTTGCTCATAATCTCTGTGCAGATGGTGCCTGGTTGCTCTATCTAAGCACCGCGGGGAGTACATGAGCACAACCGATAGCTTTAATGCAGCCGGCACTTGCCAAGAAATCAAAGCCTTGTCCTGGCTGGCTGGGTGGATCAAGAAGGATTTGGCACCCCCTGCAATCCTCATCTCGCTTACCCTGTCTCATGGCAAAGCCACGTCCATTCCTTGCAGAAGACTATTTCCCCTTCTGAGAAACTGCTCCATTTGGGGTATTTAGGAGGAAGCAGAGCCTGCTCCTCTTGCTTTCCGGCCCACCCATTTCATCCTAGCATGCAGAGATGGACAATGTGAGATCAAAGGTGTTAGAGGGAACAGGAAGCTAAACATCTCCTTGTACAGCCTGGGCTCTTTGTTAGGACATGTCACTGCCTTCATCAAACCAAGCAGTAAGAACACAGGGGTTTGTAATGGTTTTCAAAGAAACTCTCATACACTGATTTTTAACTCAACCCAAACAGCCTGGGTACATTTCACCATATAGTTGGGAGGTGAGATTCTGGCCTGGCTGAGGCCAGGAGGGTGTGGTGTCTGCCCTTCAGGTTTAATTAATTCTCTTTAAAGCAGCAACAGAAGCTTACGTTTAGGAGTGCAAAGCTTGGGCTATAAAATCCCCCAGCTCCTTGGTGCAGCCTCAGCCTGAGCTTGCCTCCTCTGCTCTCCTGGAGGAAGGCTGCACACCCCAGCCCTGCTGCATAGGGGCTATATGTCATGTACCACTGCTAGAGGGAAAAATACCAGGGTTTGCAGGTTGTGATGGTCCTGGGTAGCTTCCCCTGGTCCCTGGGGTGGGAGCAGCCTGAGCTGGTTGGGGAGGGGGGATGAGCCTGGGTGGCTGTGGTGCTTGGGGCTGTGCAGGCACAGGTATCCCAGTGTGGTGGTGTGGGCTGACCCCTCTCATGTGCCTCAGCATCAATGGCATATGACAAGAATCTAACCTGCAGACAGGCACCCTTTGTACCTTTGCTCGTTTGTGTTTAGAGGCCAGAAACCCCACAAATGAGAGCATGTGAAATACTGCCATTAATGTGCTCTCTTACTACCTAATTCTGCTTCTTGTGGGTTGCTTCCAGAGTATTTCTCTCTGTTCCTTGGCCACATGGGTTTGGCCTTAACAGGTTTTTTTCCTGCCTCACAACTCCTGGCTACCTTTCCAAATTGCCATTAGCTTTAAACACTTCCTCAGCCATCCTTGAAGCTGAGCTTGGCTTCTTTCTTCTATCTCAACAGTCTTTTCTTCTTTGACAGCAAGGTTATATACTTTCTCACACTGTCAAGGATCTGCTCCTCTTTTCCTTTTCTCTGAGCTCCTCAGTGAACATTTCACATTGCCATCAGGCCTAATGGTGCTTACAAGCTGGGGTTTTTTTTACATTTACTTTTGGTAATCTCTTTTTTTTTTTTTCCCCTTTTCTGCAGTCAAAGCTGCAAGCTGCCAGGGTGGGGGTGGGGGCCATTAATTTTATAGGCCCTGAATAACTGGATTTGCTGAGGTTGCACCAGTAAAAGCAAAGCAACCTGCAGTGCAGAAATGAATCTGGGCTCTCCATGCGAACAGCTCTATGACGTGCCTGGAATCGGGAAACTTCCCCTGTGGCTCTTCTCTCTCTGATCCGCTGCTTGTGCAAATGCAGTGGATTCCTGCTCAAGGAATACAAACCTCAGCATCCTGGTGCCGTGGAGCGGCTACTCAGTGGGGTGCAGCAGCCACCTATGCCAGCCTCTGGAGAGCTCAGCTCTGAAGGAGATAATCTGGTTTTTCTTGCTGTGGATGAAGACAGTAACTCAAACCTTCTTCAGTGGCAAGCAGTGAGGTAAAAACTTGTCAATGAGTCATGCTAAAAATCAATATTTCTTCTGTAGGTTAGAGAAAGGGATCGCAGGGAAGATGGATGTCCAGGGTATGTTGATCTGAGCATGATCTGTACTGGCCCGTTCCCCCACATCCCATGGGGATACACGTTTGCCTGATCCAGCAGAGCACGCAGGATGGCTTCAGTGTTGGCATGCTTACCTGTGTGTTGGTGCTGTAGGTTGAAGGACACTTCCTGGGCACAAAGCAAAGAGAAACCAGGGACAGAGTGATCAGCTCCTTCTGGAACGAGAGCATGGGAAATGTGGTAAGGCAAATTAAGGCTATGTTAAGGAAAAACAGAGAACCTGGAGATGTCAGAACTGTGATCAGGTTGTGATTCACTCTCACCTTGAGCTGACTGAAGTGCAAGATGCTGACTAAAAATAACTTTTTGAAAGGTGTATCAGAAGGCATTTTTTGGCCAGAACAGTTCCTTGAGCTAGCTTGCTATGTGGTTGCCCAAGGAGAAAGAAACATGACTGAGGAGGAATATGGTGGCAACGTTATTTGAACGGAGCCTCCATCCAGGCTGGCTTCTCTTGAGCAAGAAACTCCCAACCTCAGAGACTTTGCAATGTTCTTGCCATTACGATATGTTTAAAATGGCAATTGTCCCCCACCTTTTCCCATTCATGTGTTCCGTTTTGCTTAGCAGAGAGCTAACTTCAAACAGTAACTGGCACTCATCACTTGAATGAGGTTCAGGATGACGTATTAATCATGGATTTGTGATTAACTCTCATGCTATCACATAACTATTCAAGCTCAAATCCCTACAGAGAGGGGGTGTTTTAAGAAGAAATAGCCTAAATACGGCCAGGTCGTTGAAGATGTCTATTGTCCTTGTCCATGAACTACAGTGGCATGCAATTCATTAGTACCGCAGCAAATGAACTCCAGGGGCATTGTGCTTTCTTTGCTATTGTTACAAATGTCAGATTTTAACACGGAAGGTCTTGAAATTTCCTATTGGAAAGATTCTGTTTCAGACCAGTAGAGGGAGAAAGCAGGCCAAAGACATAAATAAGTGGTTTTCGTGAAGACTTATCGTGGGAAAAAGTCCCATTTATCTCCCTAGTTAGAGTGCAAGAACAGTTGTTTGGTTTGCTGCTGGGTTCTTTGCTGATGCCCTTTATTATCCCATTTATTAAAAAGCTAATGAATAGTAGGTCATATTTTCCTGTCCAGACAGGGAAGAAAGGACAATTTAATTTGAGAAGCAATGTTTTAGTAGTCACTAGCTGAAAAATACACTTGAATATTTAGCAAGGTAAAAGAAACTATTTGCACACGTTTGCTGCAACTCGAACAAGTTAATCTTCTGAATGAGTGTGTAAGGTGTAATGTCACAGGAGAATGTTAAAAAAATCTTCAAAATAATAAAACATAATAATAAGCAAAATAATAAATGTAGTTGCCTAAAAATTTTGGAAATTTTTTATTGGCCCATACTTCCTGAAGAAATTATTTCTGCCTTGAAATTATTGCTCTCATCCATAATGCATTTGGTACAATATAGGCAGGGAGTGGTAGAATAATTTGCACATTCAGACCCTGCAAGACAAGGAATGACCATTTAGGAGAAGAACTACCAAATAATCACACCCAGAGAGTAATGATGTTGTCTGAGACTCACCTTGTTGGTGCCACTGTTTCAAATGTAGTCTCCCTGATACAGATTCAGATATTGTTCTCATCGCACAGCCTCTTCTCATTTTCTTGTAGAGAAGGATGTGACTGCCATTTCCAATGTAAAGTTTATTCTCTCCTTCCTGTGGTGTGTGTAGGATGCACTGCAAAGTGTCTGGGTCTGATTGCATTTACCTTAAAATGCAAATCATACCAAACATTAATAAAAGTTGAAGAGAGCAGCATGCTTTTATAGCAGAATGCAGGTGGGTTTTGACTGTGTGGCTCCTCTCAGCACTGCCTCCACACATAAGCAATACCTTTAGGAAGCTCTGTCTCCTGACATGGCCACGGCAGGGGAGCTTCAGACGAATAGTCAGCCTTGCCATCTACCCTAGAGCCTCAGAGGATATTTTATATGCTAAGCCTGGGTCATTATGGACCTGGAAGAAAGGACAGAGACACTGAACTTCCCACTCCAGCCTGTGCAACGTGGTCATGCCAGGGCTATGTCGGGCTGCAGAGCTGCACTGCAGTGTCCTGCTGCTGTCGGAGTTTCTGTAACAAGACCAGAATATTGTTCATCGCCTTGGAATGGAGTCTCTTAGCCAAAAGGAGATCCTGTGATGTTTGAGTTGAATAGCAGGGAGGAATCGGAGATTGCTCTGAAACAACAGTATGATCTCTCAAAAAATGCTGTGTGACTCCTGTGGAATGAGAGTTTGCTGTTGTTGACAGCTCTTGGAAGTGTTTCTAGGGATTTTTTTTTTTTTCCCATACATCTTTACAATTTTGTCTTTCATGGTTTCAGCTTCTGCTACATGAGCTGATCTCAACCAGTACCTGGACCATTTCACTGTTGCTTTGGTCTCATTGCTGAAGTCAACCATTCCTATAACTTTTACTTTAAATAATAAATTTAAGTAATCCTATATGTGAGTAGTAGTCCTGCAAAGTCATCACACAATGGGAAATTGGAAAGGCATGAGTTTATTTTCTTCCTATGGGAATCACTGACTGTATTCTCTCCCATCACTTATTATTACAGTACCATCTCTTATAACACGTTGAGCATGGTATAAACAGAGATGGGAATATTAAATTGGAGATTATGTGATTTTATCTGTTCATGTACTGACTTTAAAGAGATACTGAATGGGTCTGGAACAACAACTAATTGGTGTGTGTCTCCGTACCTGAGGGATATCTTGGTTAAGGTGCCACAAGCTATCAGGAAAAGATTTTAAAAGTTTTAGCAGATTCCCTGGAAATCTACAGACCTTTCTTTATCTGGACAGAAGGATCCTATGGTCTAGAGTACTGAATGCTCCAGGGAAGATTAGGAGAGTGGATCCCTCCATTAACAATTGAACACAGTCCACCAATGTATTTAATCTGTCATTTCTCTTTTGCCTTGCCCTGAGCTCCTGAGATTTGGGATACCAGCTTCAATGAGTGTGTGTACCTGGTCCTTTATAATTTTCTCTCTAAGCAGGAAAGGATGTTCAGGTCCTAGAGCTGACCACAGAAGCTGGTGCAAATGTCCTGCTCCTGAACTAGACTTGCTCAACAGACTGAAGGAGTTTCATTATTCATGCAGCTGGTAAAACCCCATGTATTTCTGTCTTGCTCCTTATCGAGAATTCATCATTATTGTCACCATCTTTCATTTGGAGAACCTCACTTCACAGATAAAGCTGGGTCTGGGAGCTACAGGGATACCGAATTTTCTCAGCTTATCCCTTTGCATTCCCTTTTCACTTCTCCATTGGTAAAATATCCCTTTCCACCAAGTGAAGAGCCTTGATAATGCCTTCAAGGATAGAGCGCTTTTCAATTGTTTGGTACTTGATATGGAGATTTTTATTTTCTTCTTATTTATGCATCCAGTAGAGGTAAGATTAAATTGCAAGAAAGGGCAATATAGCTGCAAGTGAAACGAATAAACCTCAGATATAAAAGCTAAAGTCTTACAGCAACATTGGCCTGACAATTTATTTGCCATTCTGTTTGGGTTGGCTTTTTTTTCTTTTTGAAAGAATTATAGCTTGCAGTAAAGCTATTTACATCAAGTACATCAACTGGGATTTGGTAGTAAAACTGGAACTGAATCTACTCCCATTAATGTTGTTTAATATAGACTATCGAATGGTTTAGAAGTAATGAAGTCACATAATACTTGTGGTGAACACTGGGTCACCACTAATAGTTGCTGTGGAAACCTTATTGTCTCTTCTCTTCTACCACAGCAGTACATAATTGTAGTGCATTTGTTTTTTCAAGGATTACATTCTATAGCACTTTCAAGGAAAAAGAAAAATTAATGACCTTAACTGAAGGCAGTTTAATTAAAGGAGAGCGAATTCCTCACTTTTCTACACCAGGCATGGGAAGAGGAGTGGGGCTGCATTTCAGATACCACCACAGGACCACTCCAGCTTCACTCTGCAGGTATGAGGACATAAAGTTACAGAACCAGGAGCACTGAAATCAAAAGGGCTGAAGTTTCCTGTAAGAGCTGCGGGCCATATGCTGTTCCAGAAATCAAGCCATTAAGCAGCGATGGCTGTAACAGCTTAATTGCACGTTGATGGAGGCCTGATCTAAATGGGTTTGCATACAGGGAAGATCCGGGCAACGGCAATTTGTTACAGGGAATGTGATAGCATGTGTGCAGCATGTGGGTACTGACACACAGAAAATTCACCCCCCCCAGGAAGGCCATTGATGGTCATGCTCATGCCCAAGTGTATTTAAAGTAAAGAGACATTGGTCTGCAACTTTATATTTGTTTTACAGTTAGGGTTCAATGCTTGCCGTCCTGGGCAACCAGCCCGTCAGCCCTGCTGAGCCCTGCTGCGGGGGTCACAGGCATCTTTCCTGGCACAGAGCTGCTTGTCGACGAACAGCCAATGCATCAGAATAATCCCTCCTAAGAATGACCACAAGAAAAGAGCTGAGGGCTTCCAAAGTGGATGTCAAAGGGTCATTTTATCAGAAAGACCATTGGATTAAGACTTGGCTGCAGAGCTTTCTATTTGTGGTACCACACACTGCCTGGGCAGAGGATGACTAACATTCTCTGTGCTAGACCGTATTTCAGTACAAATTGTCTATAATTGTTTTAATGACTTCGTTAATGATTCACAGATATCTTATATGCACTATTTACTCAGCTTTCTTCATTACCCCACGGCCTACAGTGGAGATGCCGCTGAGGAGAACAATAATAATCGGCACCCACAGGAATATGAACAGTTTGAGCTGTGCAATTAAAGACCAGTCTCTCCCCTTAAATTCTTAATTAATAGATGTGGGTATTTTAGGTTTTAAAATTGCAGTGACTGTATTTTTACACATTCACCAGGAACTTACATAAGGAAATGAAGCTCGGTATATAAATATTTGTCTGGAGTGACACACCCTGTTGGTCTGAGAGCTGAGAGTTTCAGAGCTGAGCAGAGAAAGAGGACAGATGTCATCTGGTCCCAGGTCTACTGGAGGTCTGGTATACTCCAGTTTCCAAACGGGAAAGGTGGCTCTCATAGGAACTATAAAAATGAGAAATCCCTGAAGTCTAGTTTGCAATGAGACGTTGTTAATTCGGGCAGAGCGGAAGGAGGTGAGCCTTGCAGGGCTGATCCTGGTCTTGTGGAAGAGTGTGTCCATGCAGTGCCCGCAGCCCTCTGCGAGGGCGAGCCAAGGTGAAATAAGTGACATGGTCCTGTTGGACACAATACCTTTAAAACAAGATGGAAAAGTGAAATCGCTAATGTGAGGTCCCAAGGCAGATACACAATAAAGAAGCTTGTGTGGATTTGGGACAATCTCTGGAGGATTTGTTTTGCATGAAACCACACAGTCATTCCGGCAGCTTGTGACAGATGTAATCCTGCTCCAGTACGTCCCATGCTCTTCTGGGGGTAAGTTAAATACGAAGAATTTTACTTTATGTGTGAAAAAACACTAAGGAACAAACTGATTATAGAAAATCCAGGGAGGGGAATTAGAGCATTCATGGGGTAAGCGCTTTGAAACAAGCACAATGTGTTTTCTATGGGCTTGTACAGAGCACAGCTCAAAGGGTACTGAGCATAATCAAGGCATGTGAGAGGTGGTGCAAGAATATGTCAAACAATAACATGATTAGATGTGCCGGAATCTGACACATCTACTTTCATAATACTTTGACTCAGCTCTTTTATGGCAAGGGGTGCCAGCAGGCAACCTTCTTTTACTTGCCATAACTATTGCTGCTATGTGCTTGTCCCTAAGCTTTGGGTTTGGCAACAGAGAAACTGCCTTGATGAAAGAGTCATCGTGGAAATAATTTTTGCTTGATAATTGTTATTTTAATGTCGATCTCTGCTAGATGCACTGTGGACACGAGTTTCTCAGAATATTTGTTACTACTACGCTTGGGTAAATCTTAACTGGTCAGCATATCTGATTAATATGGTCTGCTTCCCCGGCTCAGAAACGTTCGTGAACTAGCCTGTGTCATTTGCAAAGAGCTTGCCTCACTGTCACCAGGCATTTTGGCTGTTCATAATATCCATTCTTTCCTCAGCCATGTGGTACTGATTCTGAACAGATGAATATCACAGAAGTAGGGACTTAGATATAGGATGGCTGCATAAAAGTCTTGTAAATGTGTAAACACTCGTATGGGTGAAATTGTACCTGTTTCCATCCAGTGGTCTAACGGGTGAGCAAGCTCACCTTTTCTCTGTGCCTCTGAAGTGGTTAAATCCTATACCCCCAAATAAAAGGTTGGAAAACTCCGCTCAGCTGTTTCTGTTGACCCATTTCCATGCAGAAATTTACTGTCAGGATTAGGGTTTCTTTCAAAAAAAGAATTTCTGAAAACTACTTTATTCAGGCTGTACTAAAATATAAGAAGTTAATATAAAATATTTTCATTTTGACTACTCTTGCTTAAAGGAATTCACTGGTTTTGTACTGCCTAGGATTTTTAAGAATGTCCATGAGGATTTGTTACATTATTGCTGTGATTTTGCTTGTAAAATATAAGCAGAGAATTATATAATGTATCCTCTCTGCATCTGAGGATTGTTTGTATAGAGCTATAATAAGGGTGGAAAAGGTCTTAACACCATCACCTTCATTTGTCAGCTTTAGCCCAAGGCAGTTGGGTTGATGACAGCTTCTAAATTTTAATTTTTAATAATTTCAATTAATGAAAAAGCTAAATGTATTTGAATAAGAAAAGCATTTAATAGGTCTTTCTAGAGTCTACTTGACTCTAGTCTGGCTCTAGGTATCAGAGGTGTTAAAGAAAAGTTATGTTTAAAAGCAAATGAACAATTACTGACAGTGCTAGAGAATTGAACCAGTAAAACCAAAAGAGAGTAACTCTAGAAGAAACTGCAGGCAAAGTGGTTTTAGGTGGGTTTGTTTTAAAGCCAAAATTTCACAGCCACCTGTTGATTCTGGTGCAAAGAAACCAAATGAGGCTGAAAGAAAATGCCACTGAACACAAGAGAACAAGAGCTAAACCAACACTTGCGCCTGTTTGTTCAGCACTTGAATCTGTGAAGTCAAAGCTGACTTAACAGGAGCATTTTCCTGTTTAGCTGGAGACTTGCATGGTTTTTCTTATTCCTCCCCTGGGCACCACACAGCTTTTTCTCATTTTTTTTAATTTGTAAAGAAGTGAGCAGCGCTGAACCATATAAAAGACGGTACCACACCCTCGCTGCCACTTTGCACGGGATGTAAATGAAGCTGTAAAGAAAAGCTTCAGTGGACCACATCCCTCCTGCTGCTGCTTGTCCTTGGATTGATGAGGAAGAGGGAGTTAGTGCATGAAAGGTAGGGCTAAGTGGAGAAAAAGACTGATATTAAAAAAAAAAAAACCAACCCTGGGGATGAAGGACACTTGCCTTTTGTGTTTCAGCCACTGTCACAAAAAGTTCATTCTTCAGGGAAGTTGAAGAACTTGCCACACCTTTTTAAGAATTTTTTTTTTTTTACACACAGAAATGTAGGAGTTGAAACTTGTTCTCACCCATATGCATTTGGTGGCAGGCGTAAGGGAGGGGCACTGAAAGAGCCTTCATCTCTCTGCATGCAGTATCTTCTGCAGACACCTTCAACCTTGCATTTATGCACCCCACATGAAGGAGGAAATCTGCAGTAACAGCGTAACGGTCAGCAGCACATTCTCTTCTGAAAGTTATTCCTGTTCTGATTATTCTTTCCGGTAATCATGGGTAGCTCTTACCACTTACCGTCATATTTTTTTTTTTGTCTACCATCTCTTTTACTAGTTTGCATTCCTGTTGTAACCTTTTAATTGACCACCAAACCACCACCACAAAAAAGTGCCCCCCCTTGCCTTCCCCTCCACCGATCACAACAAATCATTTTTACTGCATCAGTTACAGTTTGTCTGCTGGTGTTTCCACCCCAGTTGTGAGACTTTGGTATGTTTGTTTCTTTCCAAAGTGTTAGCTCGCCTAAGTTCTGCTGCTAGTTAAATAGCAAAACTTCTTCAAGCTGCCTCCTTTACTAACGTATGCATATAATCCTAATTCTGCCTTCTCTCAGCTTTTCTTTTTCTCTTTTCACGCTTAGCGTTTGTCAGAGCTCCTCCCCACATTGTTCGGCTTGTGGGGCAGGGAACCTGTCTGTTGGAATCTCCAAAGAAAAGTCGTGGCAAAATGCCGTATCACATTGCATGCAGTACATATTAAATACAGTTAAGAATTTGTCCATTCTTCTCAGCTCTTTCACTTCTTTCTCATTTGCTTATGGGCTATGAATTACATAACTGGTTTAACAGAATTATCGTAATACTGTTTTGCGTACACACTTTATAAAATAATTTGCATCGATGAAGTTCTTTGAGACCCTAAGGTAAAAGGTTACAATGACTTCCAAGTTACTACCATCAAATTATTGTTCGCTACATTTTGTGGAAATACTCTGAGGTCTTAACAGATCGGTTGACAGTAAGAGAGACTTAATTACTTACGACTGTCTTTGTTTTCTGCCCTGAGATAGCAATAGGCTGGAATAAATTCAGAATTGGTCCCTGTGGCTATCACAGTGGCTTGCCGCTTTCCAGCAGGTACTGTCCACATTTGCATATCCAATTTCCTTACTAAAAACCCCTTACCTTTATTGAGGTGGTTGGGACACTGGGAAAGCAAACTTCACAAAGTCCTCCTGGAGTGGTCTGCAATTGTCAACAAATAATCCAGTGTGCATGGGCTAACACCCTCTTTCTGCATCCCCCTGTACATCCTCTGAGGGATACCAAACCGGTGCAAATTTTATTTCCCCCAAAACCAATTTATTTGCAGGTTTTGTGACAATTGTATGCCATACAAAAGACAGCCAAAACTCCTGACCATCCGAACTGCGCTCCAAAAATCTTCCCTATGGCCACGAGCCCTGTTCCATGGATGCTGAGGGCAGAGGGAAGTTCTTTGCAGAGCGGGACCTCTTACCCAGGTCACCGACTGCCAGGCTGAAGCAGGGTCCCACGGGTGCTCAGCCTGCCCTGCCTTCCTTGCATAAGTGCAGCCAGCTGGTTAGGCAGCGCAGCTTAGGGACAGGCTGCGGAGTCATCTGTTGGCCACTGCAGCCATGTGTAGCTTATGGCACTGCTGGAAATAGTGACGAGTTTTCCAAGCAAAACCCGCCTGCTTATTTCAGTCTACATTTGGATGACTTTTTTCTTTAGGAAAAAGGCTGTATTGTGACAAGAAAGCTCACCATCAAGAAAATACGTATTTTCTTGTCCTGCACCCCATTATTTCTAGATCTGCTATTTATTTTTTTACAAGATTTTTCCATGCTACAGCATATTTAGCACCGTGTGGCAGAACGGTCGCTGTACTACAGATGCATGCCAGGGGTTTGACTTCTTTTTTGGTTCTCTCCATACCAAGTTTATTATCACTGAAAGACCGCATGGCCTGTGGTTGAACCTGACTCCTGTGAATATAAGGAGGACTGGGAATTTCAGAGCTATAGGAAGTGAAATAACCATACAGGGCATTCCCCTTTCTCTGGTGACCACCCCACTGTTGTCGGTATCCCTCCCACCCCTCAGTGCCCTGCTCCTCTCCGCAGTCGCCAGGCTCTTGGCTGGGAAGGTGTTTGGGCATGTTTTGCTCATGGGGCAAAAATTCCCGTGCTACAACTTGAGTCTCATCTTTGGCTGCAGAGTTTCTCCTCTGTAGACTTCTGTTTATTCTGCATCCTTATTTAGATATTTATTTTAGTTTTTCAATGGCTGTGTCATAAGTGATTCCAAGGAAAGCTTGGCATATCTCGGTTTCACCCATCTACGCCTTATGATTTTTCCTATAGGTGTGTAAAGATATTTTAGTCAGTGGTTTTTTTTTTACTGTGAATGGCATCCATCAGAAAATATTTGCTACGGATGCAAAGAGAAGTTGATTTCTTCCCCAGTGAGACACCAAAACCTATAGAGGAAGACAAATAGGGCATCCAACAAACAGGGAGGGGGTGCGGACAAATGGAGCAGTCAGCACACTATCCATAAGGCCATTACAATATTTCCTCACTTGCACATTGTTCTTTCCCCTCTCTTAGTTGCACTCTCTCAGTTGTTAATGGCTGGTTTAAGCATGCCATGAGTTAATACCTTCCCCATGGAGTACTGTTGCAGAGTAAAAACATACTGATTACTGTACTGGTGTGGAACAAAAGAGCCTCGAGTCCAACGTTCTGTCTCCAGCAAAGAAGAATGTGAAATATTACAGAGAAAGGTATAAACTCTCCATGTACCTAATTGCACAATGTTGAGGCAAGGGCGAAACATTACTCTTGAACTCAATATTACCTTATTAGCTTGAGTGTGAGGAGCGGGACACAGTTTTACCTGTTTGATCTCATGGTTGTGTAACTGTAAGCATTACAGCTAATTGATATTGATGGCTGATTTTAAAACATATTATTCTTCCAGGGTTTCAGCTAGAAGTGTAAGATTGGAGAGGGATTTCTACCCAGGTATTTTTTCAGTTATTAAAAATGCTTGGTGCGTGTTATCTATTACTCTTCTAATACAGGCAGTGAGTGACCTTTTGTTTAAGTCAGCCCCTGATTTGTTGCCATGTCTTGCTCTTGAAAAACTTTACTGCTGAAAATGACTGGTTCTTTTTCTTGTTTTTATTTGAAAAAGTAAAAAGTTTCTTCTGTTTGGGAAATACCCAGACTTGTATTTACCCATAGGTGTGTTCAGGAAATACAAAATAATATTTGATGCAGAATACTTCCTAAAGTTGGTTGGGTTTGGTTTTTATTTTTACATACACTTTTGAAATGAATGTGGTGTTTGCCTCACAGAGTGGTAGAGACAAGTGTAGGTTAGCATAGAAGTAAACATTTGATAAACCAGTTTATTCGTAATACCATTAAATTAATGTAAACAAAAATACTCTCCTAAAAAACATTTTCCTTGAAAACCTGCCAAGATTTATTGAATACATCTGTCTTGACAAAGCACTTCAACGGAGATCAAATAAACCTGTACCTTGCAGGGAACAGCTGCAGCTATTTTAAAATGAAGTCAAACAAGCATGAAAAAACAGGCATGAAAAATAACACCACGGGAAAAGTAATTAGCCTGATACAGTACAATCTGCAGTGATACAGGCCGTAAAAAAGCATGGTCAAATTGCAGCGGTGACTCACTGAGGATTTGAATGACTGACCAGGCCACACCTTTGTTATGATTACCCGCTGCGCTGCATCCATAGGGATTGAATTCTTGTCCGCTTCCACCAACCGGCCTTTCCCCTCCCCCGCCACCTTCGGAAGACCATTTCTCC